>WURT03071771.1:0-13405 GCA_009936505.3 Holothuria glaberrima
TTAGTTTCAAACATAAGCTAAAAGTATACCTCATTGCAAACTACCTTTGACTTTCCTTCTTCTTGTTATGCGTATTTTGTACTTTCTTGTTGTTTCCTTTTATGTTTGATTTGTCTACTTCTGTCGTATAGGGGTGTCAACCCCCATAAGCTATAGGAGCTTCAGTTGCCACTCCTTTGTCTCATCTTTTTTTATGCATGAAGATAGTCAATTTACATGCTACGGTATCTTTTACTTATTTAATTTGTTGTCATTCAATTGATGTGCTTGAGACTGAAATAAAGTTAAAGTAAGTAAAAAAGTAAAGAGTTAATGTTTTGAATTACTGTTTATTATTTTATGATAATGCTCAGTCTTAAAATGATACAGTCAAATGGGCACTCCTGCTATTCATGAAACTTACAGTTTTTTGTTAAATTTCTGGTAAAATATCATTGAAACATTTAATTTCATCTAGTTTACATATCTTACATATGGGGAACTAAAAATTCTCAACACAAAAGGATTTAATGACTTGCTGCAATATGTCCAGTCCTTATGCTAAAATACTATTATCTATTATCTTTTTTTTTTTGTTTTTTGTTTTTTGTTTTTTTTTTTTGCCTCTTTGGAATAACCTGGTATCAGTTTTCATTTTTGTTAGGAACAGTCCTCCAACTTTGTTTTACATTCTTTTAATTTCTGTTTGGCAATTTGAAGACGCTCTGATGCTACAGATTTTGTATGCATGTTTTTTTAATTCCTGGCTTGAGTCTGGATCAACAAATCAACTCCAATATGTTACATTTGGCGCACCATAGAGCGATTTTCTACTCGTTGAAATCAGTCCGTATTACGTTCACCTCGGCCAACCATAACCGTAGCCAAGGAGGCGGAGGGATGGCTTCCCCTATAAAAATTTCCCAGAGAAAATAAAAGAATGGCATTTTAGTGCATCATCTCACCCCTACAAAATATCTCTCGAAAGCTATCTCACCCGACTTCAGTACCTTGTCTCAACTGTATAATGTAAAGTAAATGCTTTGACGTTAAGGTTTGACTACACGTAAATGGTGCCACAACTGGCAATTTGACATTACTAAAAGGTTTCCCCGACATACATGCCCGGGCATCCTCTCTTTTTGATGCGTCTGCTGGCCACGTGTCACGGCAAATGGTGAATATAATGAAAATCCCCAAAAAGGGCACATCTATGTTGTACCTTGCCGTTAACAAGTCCATTTTTTGTCAGGCACCTTAGTCGTGGGAAGTTTTTTTTTGGGGGGGGGGGGAGCTCAGTCTCACCCTCATGACTCTATTGTGGTAGAAAAGTATGCCCAAATATCATGATCTTTCGGGAGCTTTTTCGGGTTGCTGTCCAGCTTATGGACTCTTGGCCCTTCTTTGCCCTATATCCGGTGTCGTAGCCATGGGTTGGGGCCAGGGGGCAATGCCCCCAGAATTATTTTGTAACACATTCTTGCCCCCCCCCCGCCCCCTTTAATAATTTCAAGTTCGAGCGATAGGTTAAAAAGAAAAAAAACAGGAAGAGTTTTCTTTGACAGAAAAAATACATTTACATTGTATACAAACTTTGATAAATTTATATGGTCAGCTTGGCAATTAATCAATTCGGCCAGTTGGCAGGTACGAACTTAACTGAAAACAATAACAAGAAATAATGGCGCCCTGGTCTAATTGGTCAAAGCATAGAGTAATCACATGCATGCGGTATCAACATATATGTACCATAGTCGTGTACAATGCAAATTGTACGTACCGGTACTGCTGCGCGCTGCACTGCATGGGCTTCAGCACAGTAAGTGCATAAAAAAGTGCAGAGTTGTAACCAAGTCACTCTTTTCTCGGCAAGTCAACTATAGCTATTTTAGGGACTCGAGTCAAGTCATCGACTCGAGTCTGTGTTATTTCAACTTAGGGGAAAATTCCCCAGAACTTTCCAATTCAGGTGGTGTCGGAAGTGTCTGACTCGAGTCGCGACTTGATTACAACTCTGAAAAAGTGCCGGGACTGAGAAACATATTCATATAGCCTATGTATTTTGGTCCCCCCCCCCACTTGAGAAATGCCTTGCCCCACTAACAAAGAAATTCTGGCTACGCCACTGCCTTTAACTCGTTATGTTATGTTACCCATCCTGCTCTGCTTTATGTAAGGAACTGAGCGGCGGACATAGCCAGGGAAGGCCCTGACATAGCTACTTACATATGGTTTAGAAAAATTTTCACTTTACAGGTAATAGAAGAAATGATTTGCTGTTAATAAGCAAATGGTATTTATAGTTTCCACGACAAAACAATTGACAACACTTACCATAAAAAAGCAGTTTATCATCTGCTGGTTTAATCTAATCAGTTACTGTTCTTTGAACTCACCACACACATCCGTGTGTTGTGCTACGCCCTACAAAATAGTTCACACGTAGTGTACCCACGGTTCATAAGTGCGTTATACTCGTTTCCACACTACTACTACTCACATAATTCCGATAGAATATTAGCTGCATTGAATATAATTTGTGTGCCATCTTATGCTCCCTTTATCCGAGGGAAGTGATCCATGATGTCATGTGATAGTTGATAGGCCACAACCTATCATATGTAAGGAGGCTGATAACTGCCATATAATGGAGTTGCTACATTGAGTCAAATAACAGCTCCCTAGTCAAACATATACACATGGCATGGGTAGGTGGAACCGAAACCAGACACATAAGTCCTTTGCCAAAACTATGTCAATTATGCAGGCTTTGCAAAATATAAAATCCATCTGCGAAAAAATTGTTAAGAATCTGTTTTCAGCTGATTTGAGTAGGTAAAGGTGTCTAGATTTAAAGATGCCGCCGGTGGCAGCTGGGGAACTTCAAAATGCCGTCCAAAATTGCCGCCGCACGTATTTTTCTTTTTTTTTTATTTTTTATTTTTTTATTTTTTATTGTTGGATGGGTAGGGGAAGTTATGGAGTTATCATATATAACGTTGCTTGAGTGAACTGAGAAAACACTTAGATTTAACTAAGTTCAGACTGAATATACCCCTACTTTCACTCGGAACTTCCCTTAGTTTCTTCACTACCCTAACCCTCAGAAGGTTTTTTTTTTTAAAGTATCATTAAGTTACCATAGGCTATTCAATCAAAGCAGTTTTCCTTTACAGTCTTAGTATTATTAGACTGTAGGCACTTGAGTTGCGATAAACCCAGTGTATAGCAACACGTTGTGGCCACTTTTCATACGGAACATCATGATCAGGTAAGCTTGATATGAAGCAGGACCTTTTTTAAGAATTTTTTAGTGGGGCCATTTGACGAAAGGGACCATCTGAGCGGAGGGCCACCATTGATTGGTGCGTACTTAACGAAGAATTTTTTCAGAAAAATGCCTGTCCATTAGTGGCATGCTCATGGGCCATGTAGTGTGTTGTGTGATCGTTGGCCTGGGGGAGTGGTCTAAGGGGAGGGGTAGCCCCTCCCCTTTGGAAATTTTTGAAGAATTGGGTGTCCGTACATGCAATCTGTTGCCATATGTGCTACCATTTGGAGTTAAACTTGTATTAAAAAATTAACGTATTTTTAGGAACTAAAAAAAAAAAATCGGCATCAACTTTGGAAATTTTTGAAAAATTAAGTGTCCTTGCATGCAATCTGGTGCCACATATGCTTATTTTCTTCACTGAGTGAAGTAGTTTAATATTTCCCTTATCATGTCAGTATAAAATTGGGCAATTTTTACACGACCGTCTGAAATAAAAATTTCCCCAAAAAAGGGACCAAACTGGGGGGGGGGGCAAATGAGCTGAGTGGGGGCTGTGTATGGGACTGGGGGCATTCCCCCAGTATGTATATTAAAAAACTCCGTGATATGAAGCGAGGAAGGAAAACGCTATGAATAGTCATGAGAACAGACTCCAATTACACGAATAATTCATAATATTCCCCTCGCTATATCCTACGAAAAAAAAAAAACTCGCCCGCCGCACATGTAATTAATAATATATTGAAATAACGAGAAAAATATGTTGAACTCACTGACTCTTAAAACATGGCCATGGTGTATGCCAAAAAAAGAAACAATATGTTTAAGAACATTTTTGTTGGAATTCAGGTCAACCAAGATGGCGGAAAAAGCAAAATGGCCTCTAAAGATAACATAACAATTTTTTTTTCATGTGCGGAGGGTGAGTTTTTTTTTTTTTTTTTGTAGGATAGCGAGGGGAATATTATGAATTATTCGTGTAATTGGAGTTTGCTCATGACTATTTAAAGTATCTTCCTCGCTTCGTATCAAGCTTAAATGTTCATGTTCCGTATGATTAGTAGCCACAACGTGTTGCTACACTGGGTTTATCGCAACTCAAGTGCCTACAGTCTAATAACAATGAGACTGTAAAGGACAACTACTTTGATTGAATATGGTTACTTAATGGTACTTTAAAAAACAGATTTTTTAACGTTTCTGAGGGTTAGGGTACTGAAGAAACTAAGGAAGTTCCGAGTGAAAGTAAGGGTACATTAAGCCTGAACTTAGTTAAATCTAAGTATCATTTTCTCAATCCACTCAAGCAACGTTAGATATGATTACTCCATAACTTCCCCTACCCATCCTACAAAAGAAAAATCGTTTGCGGCAGCAATTTTGGACGGCATTTTGAAGTTCCCCAGCCGATACCGGCGGCATCTTTTTTTTTTTTTTGGATAAATCTAGACACCTTTTCCTACTCAAATCCGTTGAAAACAGGTTCTTAATAATTTTTCGCAGATTGGTCAAAAATCATCTAATTTTGGATTACTACGGTATATGAAAATGTGTAGCCTGTAGGCTAAGGAACCATAATGGGATATATGCATTTTTGAGTAGGCTTATAGCCCAAGGGCGTAGCCAGGGCTTTTTGTGTGAGGGGGCAAAACGGACTCATCGTCCCCATTCTTGACCGCCGTACTGGGGGAGGGGTACAAGGGGAGGGGGAATTTTATTGCTGTCTCGAAGGCCTTAGATGCAAAATGGTTCTATATTTTTTTTTCTCTTTTTATACTAGATCTTAGTGTTCTCCACGAGGGGTTTTAGAGGAGCGACCCGCCCTCTAAGTGAAAATGGCCGCCAGTCAAAAATAGTTGGCGCCCTGAAAAAATCCAGCTTCCATTTTCAAGTCCAACTTGATTCATAACACATATACAAGTCAGTAGAAAGGTAAACTTTCTCATCCCTCCAGGGGTGGGGTCAGGATTTGCCCGACGAGGGGGACAGACTCCATACCATGCCGTTGCGAGGCATATATATGCATAAAATTTGTGTGTATGCTAGAGGAAAATAGTTCCGCACTGATTTAATGTTTTCCCGGAATCTAAACTGTGTAAAAACGGGCGATTTTTTTTTGATAAGCCTACACTAAGAAGAATCTGTACTTGTTTAAAGATTACTGAAAATAGGTCAATTATTCGCACAACTTACATCGTTCTTCCCTCCTCGAGTACTTGGAGAGGTTGACAGGACTTGTGCTATCTAGCTATGTGTAATTGAAGTATTGAAGAAACTGGAGGGACTCTTTAGCGCGCCGAAAATTTTGGGTTCTCATTAGAGAAATTGTCCTCTTGAGAGCAAAAACAGGTAAACCGTCTTCGAGACTGAGTCGCCGTTGGAGACTGCATACTTTATCGTAACGGCGGGGGGGGGGACAGCCTTCCCGGTGGGGGCTATGGCTACCCCCCCCCCCGTCCCCACCCCTGCATCCCTCACTCCTCTCGCCGTTTTTTTTTACTCTGTTTCATTTTTTCGACATCGCCCATCGGGTCCCCAAAATTTCTGTGGGGGCCACTCTGCCCCCTGCCCCACTCTTGCTACGCTACTGTTATAGCCGACAATCTGTAGTGAATAAGTTTTTTTTTGATGGGTAATGTGTACCCTTTGCTATTTATGTTACTGGAACTTACAGGAAGTAGTTCTTTCTTATAAAATGAAAGGTTTTACAAAATGAAAGGATTTAAACACAAAAAGTAACGGTGTATATCAGCCAATGAAAGTTATGGGTAGTCTCCACGTCATGGGATGGGCAGGTTGGTGGTTACAGACTTACAGTATAAGCTACGCCTTGACGAGTTGCAGTTGATAGTCTACTGTTCCTCATCAAATTTCGGTATAAATTCACCTAAAGGCTTTGAAAAAACTATACTGCTCGTTCGACAAACCTGATGTTTGCATTTTCTCGGTACAAATGTTAAGTAGCAGCACATACCTCCCAGCCTTTATGCCTTTCAACATTTTGGACGGTGAATACCGTGAATAAAGATTGGGGATCTACTCTAGTTCGTAGAATAGTTATGCGTCATATGACGGTCACTAGAGCAGGACTGAGATGACACAGCAACGTATTAATATTTTCGCAGGTAATAAAGTTTACAAGTAGGAGGAGGGTAGGCAGCGTTTCTCCGACATGACGTAACAGCCTCGTGTACACCTTTTTCAATCACAGGGGGTGGGGGCTCTATTTTGTGAAAAGTAGAACATTAAAATGGAACAGTGTCCAAGTGGATGGCTACCAGTTGCAGGTGGCGCGTACGTAGTGTACCAAGGAAATCTTTGCCAAGAAAACATTCTATAGATTGTGGGAAATGGCAACTTCCCGTTGCTTTCAAGTTGCTTCTAAGCAATTTTCATTTTGGGATCTCATGGGTTGGAAATTATCCCCCCCCCCCCGAAAAAGAAAAAAATCTAGAAAACGTTTGTTTCGGTGTAATCACTGAAGCCACTGGTGATAACCGACGAAAGTGGCTTAATAGCGTGTAGGCCTATGCTTATTTTTGTAAGACCATACATGCCTGACGAACGTGAACATATAACATGTGGCTAATTGTTGTATTTCAAGCTATATCTCTTTCTGATCAGTCAGTGTTTAACGAGATTACAGCAGACATAGTGAGGAGGAGAAGGAGCAACATTTCTGGGAAGGAGACATTTCTGGGATTGTAATTTGTTACAATCACGAAAGTTAATTCCCATCCCAAGCCTATTTCCTGTGGTGTACCCCAAGGTTAAGTTCGATTCTAGGCCCACTTTTCTTCTTCATTTATGTAAATGATCTGTATAAAGCCAGTAACAGGCTTCACATAATTTCATATGCTGATGACACAGATCTCTTCTTTTCAAATCCTGGCCAAGATATGTAACTGTAAGTTGAAACTGTTCAGAATGAATTTGTGAATGTACGCAATTGTTTTGTGTTAATGTCAAGAAGACCAACTCTGTAATTTTTAAACCCCCCTCTAAGCCATTTCCTGCTAATCTCGATCATATTGAGCTCTGTGGCGTAAAAGTTAGGCTTTCAAGTAACTCTAAGTTCCTTGGAGTTGTTATTGACCAACATCCCTCTTGGAAAGATCATATTCTTTACATCAGCAATAAAGTGTCTAAGGGTGTCGGTATCCTTAGCCGTCTGCATCATCTTCTACATAGACATATTCTCCTCATGTTGTACAACACACTGATCCTCCCTTACTTATCTTATTGTAATGTTGTCTGGGCGGTGCCCTACCGACTAGGATCCAGTCTCTCCCCGATAATATAAGAAAGTGTATGCAATCGAATACTTTTAAAAGTAAGCTTAAAAAAAAATATCTTATTTATGCACAATAATGATACGTATATAAGTTACTTAAATTTTCGCTTATTCATAGTTTTTGTTTTCTCAACAGGCTTGTTCTTCTTTCTTGTATTTGTTCTAATGTTTCGGGGTGATTACTCCTATAAGCTTTTTCAAGCTTTCTGTAATCACTCCTCAGTCTCTTCCTATTTTCATACTCTGTAAATTCATCTTCTTTATATGTCAAATGGATTGAGTCTGAAATAAAGTTTTGAAACTGAAAAACTGAACTGAACTGAAGCGAAGCTTTAAAGGAATTTTAAATGTTGGACCAGGTTGGTAAGAGTTTTAAACTGTCGTATCCGGTTGTTTTAAAATAAACATTCAGTAGTTGATCAAAACCGTGGTCATAGGCGTAAGAAACAGGAGGAAGCGAGGGAAATCCGCCTTTCTCAAAGGTGAGGCGGACACCCCTTTCCGCCTCTGCACTCTTAAGTGCTGATACGGTAGTTTATATTGTCTGTAACACGCCTACATGTATTTCAATATATCCACAGTATTCCTTATACATAAAGAAAACAAAATATCAATTATCGAAATATTTTTTCGCGCGTTCGCGTGCTGCTGTTACGGTTTACCTTTATGAAACAAGAAGAGGTAAATACATCCTAAGCATTTCAAATTGTACTAGGGCTGTCCCGATACAGCAGAAAGGCACAGCAGAAAGGTATCGCGGTTATCGTTGCTTAAGGTATCGGGATACATCGTAGACTCGTGATATTACCCAACGAAAATTGAACCGGTGAATGTATTCAATTTAGGCACTTGATACATTTCAAACTTATAATTGTTTGATTGTTTTTGTAACTAAAGGATGTCCAGTATCGTAAGAGGGGAAACTAATATCGCGATTATCGCGATTATCGATGAATCATGACAGCCCTAATTTATACACACAAAGAGTACTGGGTTTCAGGTCTTAACCCTTACTCAAAATTCATATATATGGGCCATATATGGAAAATTTTATCTGGCCCATATATGAACCAGATATACGGGGTTTGTATGTCTTTAACAAAAATTGGGCAGATATAACTTGATTTAACATAAGTCAAAGACCTATATGGCCCATATATAATTGAATATGGCTCAAATTTTATATGCGACAAAGATGGTGCATATATGGCAAATCCATATGTGTTCCTTTCATGGAAAAACCATATATGTGACATAAAGTGAATTTTTATATGGCATGGCCATAGCCGGACCAGATATCGGATTTGTATCTGGATTCAACAAGAACTGGGCTGATATAACTTGGTGTAAGTGAAAGTCCATATCTGTACTATATAAAAGTTCATCTGAACCAGATATGAATCTCATAATGTTGTATGGATCAGAGATGTAGTGTATACAGTGTTAATATCTTCACCAATACTGGGAATACAGCTTAACATACAGTCCACGCTTTACATTAAGCATCGGGGGCCTTGCAAAACAGGCAAATGCTTTTTTTCAAAGTCAACTCGACCCTCTGGCAAAGAGCCAAGGGACGAAACCAACCCTTACGTCGGCTGGAGTTTTGCTTTCCAAAGGTTCTACGTTCTACTACAACGAACTTAACGGATCAACCTCTTGACCCTCAGACCTCTACATCAAGGGTCCCATGTTTCGGACAAAACCGGCAAATACTTTCTCCAGTTTCTCCAGTCCCCTCGACTCCCTGGCAAAGAGCCAAGGGGAGAAACCTAACGTTACTCTCGAAGGAGTTCTGCTCCCCAAAGGAGCTACGTCCTCCAAGAACAACAAACTTGAGTGACCAACCTCTCGATCGGACCTCTACATCAAGGGTCTGTCATGTGTGGTCCCGTTCTTGACTGGCTGAAAAGAACAGATACCTTTCGTTGAGTTTGTTGAAAAATTTTCAATATAGTATACAATTACATCGGATCGTTATACAGAAATGATAAACTAACTTGAAAAGGATAAAGTAAATTTGAACGGCATCTTAACAAAGACAATATAGCTAAACATCAACGAATAAGGAGAAAAGAACATTAGGTCTACAGCATGAGTACTATGAGATGTTTACTTTACTTTTATGTCATATTGAAATTGATTTAACTGCTTAACTACAGAGAGTTGTCAACTTACTAGCGAATAGTAAAAATACTTCGAAAATTCCTACTTTTACAAGCATACAATGCCCTGTGGTTTTAATTACACTTTGGTGTATACGTCAATGTATAATGTTTTGTTGAAGGTTTGATAAATATCTCACATTTTACTTCCTTATAATAATGAAAAATGAAAGTTAGGGCTTTAAATCCTTACTCCTCCCCCACACTCACAGATCGGTTGCATATGTCGGTTAAGTAGACCTGTATCTTAGAAAAATGTATTTGATGACTGTGGTATGCAGATATTTTCTACTGCATCCCAAAGAGGACAAGTAACCAAATTAAACATAACAAAGATTATACTATGACCTTATAAACCTTGAATGTAAACCTGGCATCGTCTTTTATCAAGTTATATCTGACTTGATATGGCCATATCAAACTTTATATGTATATCTGGCATGGTGCCAAGTTCACATCTGGCTTGATATGGCCGTATATAACTTGTTTTTTGCCGTTAAGGTCTTTCATCAAGTGATATCTGAATTGATAAGGACATATAAAACTTTATATGTATATCTGGTAGGATGGTTATGCCAAGTAATATCTGACTTGACTAAGGCAAATAAGATTCAGGCACATTTTTTCAAGCGATATCTGATTTAATATGGCTATATGAAAATTGATATGTATATCTGTATAGTCGTTTGTCAATTAACATATGGCTTGATATGACCATGTAAAACTTGATATAAATGTATGGCATGGTCGTCCATGAAATATGGTCACATGAAATTTGATAGGTATATCTGGAATAGCTTTTTTATCAAGTTATATATGATTTGTTATAGCCATATAAAACTTGGTTTACCTTTGTTGCTTTACAGGAGAGAAAATCCTTCGGTATGAACAAACTTTTTAGCGCGCTTCGCGCGCTGTAGAATCTCTTTGCTTTTCTTCAGTATATTTTAGTCTTATGAAGTAATTATTATTATGTTACCCCATCTAACTAACTAACCTTCCACCATACTTAGTAGTCCAAACATACTTAGTGTTCATCCTGGGGTGCAAATTTTATCCTAATAGCCTAGCAGGATGCAATGCAAAACAAGTTATCCACTATTGGGGTTCATTCTATTTTTGCATTTGTGCTAACCATGCATCCAAACAGATTCTTCAGAATGTATTTCAGAATTTAGGGGACTCTTTGCAGTTCTGCAAACCATATTTCTAAAAACACTTAATCAGTACCGGTACTGAACAGCTACTGAATAGGCTGTGCGTCAGTGAAAAAAGAACAGTGCTAACCTGGCAGTGGAATAGGGTTGTGCTTTCATTACTCCAAAATATGCTTTGCCTTGTTTAAAAAAATGGTTTTCTCGACACTAAAATTCATATGAATTTCTCAATGAAAACCAGTCGCATACTTAATTTTTCAAATCTTTCGATAAAAACCCCAAATTTAAATTGTCCTCAATAAACCCCCAAATTTGTAAATTGTCTTCATAGCTTTCCCCAAAAGTTTGCTTTCACCATTCCTTTTGCAACCAGTTTCCTTTTCGGGGCTTCGGGGTTGCTAGTCTTCCGGTCGGGAATTTGGCCCCCTTTCAGGAAAATTCTGGCGCCACCACAGACTTTCAGTGCATGAACACATGGAACAACATGGAAGCTCCAAAGGTCTCACAACACTACTCCTATTTTACCATCAAGAGCGGACCATGGATACTGTCTGGAGGTTAGTCCAAACCCAACCACCCTATACATTTTAGTTACAGGGAAGCGTAACACTCTGTGGGTGACTTGGACGCTTTGTGCTTTTTTCAGAAATGTTCAAAATTATCGTTTGTGGTTCACGCCAGTAGCCAACGGGGCCAGAAGGGCTGCGCCCCCGAAAGAGTTGTCGCCCATAGAACAGTAGAAACTAAAAAGTATCACTGCCTGGATGTTATACTACATCTTGCCTCTCAAAAATATTGTAATACCCCCTTCTCCGAAAGCTAGCTAGCTTGCTACCTTCAGTACCTTGTCTGGCTTCGAGCCTCGTGTGATTTCATGATTCGGAATTCGTAATTTCAAGGTTCGTCTTGTAACTGGCCGGGTATAAATGGTTTTAGTTTGGTTTTGTCCATCCCTGGTCTTTGGACCGGTTCCAGTCGTCCGGCTCCTACTTGCCCGCCCAGCAAATGTGAATTACTCCCGTACCAATATTTCCACTCGAAATATCAAGTTAAGAGTATGTACGTGAAAGAGAGGGGAAATTCGACACCTACTACGAAGGTAATGCTCTTACAGCCATATTAATGGTAGCACTGGCTTTGTCTCTATCGAGCCCTCGTTTGCTGCCTGGTATTAAATGTAAGTTATTTTCTGCTCCGGGTAAGCATCAGACGATGGTTTGGTCAATGGGGTGTCAGTGCTGGTAATCAGACGGCTTTGGTAATAAGGTGCCAGGTTTTAGTTTAGGCACGTTTACAGACATATTCCAGTGCTTTTCACAAGGGACTTACGTGAAAGAAAACGAAATTCCAGTCCATACCCGCCAACCCCGGTAGCAATACTTCTTTCCTAAGTCGAGTTATCTTATATTAAAATGTACTTATTTTTTTCTAAAAATACCTCCCGTTCTCATCAAGGCCACAGAATGTTATGTAAAGTGGGTACATTGCCCCAGATTCTCTTTGTTTTTCTTTATAATTAAATGTCCTTTATCCTTGAAATTTGATGTTGTAGGAATGTTTGAATATCTTACCATGTAAATCTAGCAGAACTCTTTACCATATCTAGGGTGTAACAAACAGAAATGCTGACAATTTCCTACAGAGATGTCAATATCATAAAGAGATTGAATGTTATGTCAAGTTAATGTGTAGCGATGACATCACGGATTTCCCATAATGCACTTTATCTTGAGAAAAATTGCATTTCTTTGAAAATTAGTATTTTCCGAACCTTACAAGCTATTGAGATGCTGTTTTAACCTCCTAAAAGAGAAACATTTTCTACATTATTTAAAGTCCTTGAATATTGTCTCTGGTAAATCCCTTTAATATTCATCGTTTCCACATGTGTAAACAAGTTTAAAAGGTAAAAGGTGGCACTCTCGCTCTAACTTTCCGAGGAGGGTGTTTCGGTCCAGGGAATTTTTTCGGTCAGCGAGGTATCAGGCAAACCATTATAATAATGGCGCCCTTCATTTTCTCGTGTGAATAATTTCCATAAGCAGTTTGTGAATGATTGAAGGAATTACATTTCTTCAAGTAATCACGTTAGTATTTCACAGGCGTGGGTTTCTGAGTATTTCGCTCTGATGAAAGCCTACCATGCATTGTACGTAAAGAGATGTCATGATCTCTGTACGTAGCGGAAACGTGATTGTTGGAATCTGTCGGTATTTTGCGATTTTCTAAAAGAGATGATGCACGACAATATCCGATGGAGAATCGGGCCAGACTTAGCTTTCCATTGGCATTGTGCACCCAATATTTTTTAGGGAAGACCTGCCGAGCTATCGAATTCAAAACAGTTTGTTGTGAAAATTCAATTCTATCAGGTTAATGTAAAGAAGGAGCAAAGAGACTTGATATCATTTTATATCATAACAGCTTTGCGGGACTTTCTATATGGAGTGTTTGTGTACATGGACACTAAATCAAAGGTAGCGAGTATATCATATTTTCTGGTACTTGGGTGGCTTATTTTTTAAGAATATATATA
>WURT03071793.1:0-13404 GCA_009936505.3 Holothuria glaberrima
CATGTTGTTCTACAACTTAAGCCCTTATATATATATATATATATATATATATATATATATGTGTGTGTGTGTGTGTGGGGCGGAAGTGAATTTTAGTGATTAGTGTTCTGGGGAGGGGATAAGGGGAAGGATTTCCCCTCCCCTATGGATATTTTTGACTGTTTAAAGTGCCCTATGCAAAATGGTGCAATGTTTGACCAAGTTTGAAGTACATTCGTCCTATTCAATGCTATATTTTGGCACCATATTATCCAAAGGGGAGCCTGGGCGAAACGAGGTTTCCGCCCCCACCATTCAAACTGCGTGGCGGTCGCCCCGCTACCTCTCCTTTTCCTACGCCCATGATTCCAGTCACTGAACCCTATAGCTACTTCCGTGCCAATGTAATACTGCATTCTTTGTAAGCATATGCCCTCTCAGACTGAATGAATGTTCTGAATTTTTAAAGATCCATCATCGCATAGATTAAAGCTTACAGGGAAACAAACAAAATACTCTGAAAAAAAAACAGAATACCTCAGTGGAGTCACCAGACTTTTCGAAGAGGGCGGGGGAACGAACAGGGGGCCAAACGTTCTGCCGGAGGGGCACACGAAATGAATGACTGAGCGTCACGTGAGGCGTCGTAGTGATGTGCAACGCTCCCAATAGGCGCTGAGCCCCAGGGCCCACTGTAGAGACCCTGGTGAGACCCAGTAGCATCGTTCTATTGGAGGTCCAGGGGAAAAGCACTTGGAGTATCTGGGGTAGTTATAAATTGTGACCATTAGAATGAAGGATATGACTATTTCCGATACGGCATTGGACGCGCACGTACTTAACAGGCCACCAAATAGACTGAAATCACAATTTGACCATTTTTGGTAGCCTTACTCGCAATAGCGAGTTAATGATGGGAGGGGTGAGAGGGTGAGTGGGGACGACTGGTCATGCTAAGATGTACATTGAGCTTAAGGAATAAATCCACCCACGCTACCCAAAAAAGAAATTAATGTTGAAACAACTACCTTCCAGGTATGCCACTGAGAGGAAGCCTTCACATTAGAACATCGAAGCCTGGTGCCTCTACGGCTGTGGATGCGGGGCCCCACCTCCACCCCGCCCAACAAAGCAAGAATAAAAAAAAACCGCCTGCATTTCACACTTAGTATGTAGATGCGTTATGGTAAGAGGAATAACATTATTATTTGTGGTGGGGTCAAAGGTTATCTGGGGTCACCCGGGGTCAAATTCTGAAAACCTTGTTAAAAACACGATATCTCAAGGTAGGAAACTTGGATGAATTTCACACTTAGTATGTAGATGCGCTCTGATAAAAGGAAGAAACCTATTGCTTTTGTGGGGTCAGAGGTCTCTGGGGTCACCAGGGGCTAATGCAACTAATTTAAGTAACAGTAACAACATACAAACCTTTATTGGCTTGATCGAAGTGTACAACCATACCGCGCTTAGATCAAAATCATTATGTGAATATGGGACTTCGACCGTCATGAAATACCAATTTTTCTACCAAATCAAATTACGAAAGGATCGCGACAAGGCTTAGAGCCTTAGACTAACGGTTCAATACTGTAATCATATCTGAAAATGATTGACATTAACTAACCTAGCCACATTGATAAAGCCGTTAAATATTAGCCTAGCTATACTCTACACCGTGGCTAACATCATGGCACCACAACTAGTCTAGACATGTGTCTTGTTAACTGAGAACATTTTGTGCAATTTAGCCCCATGTTTGAGTGATAACGTCGGTGGCAGTAGTCCTTGTGTTCATATCGATTTGGCGTGAACGTTCAGTTTGTGCATATTTTTTCATACCAAAAATCTCAGTGGGGTCACCGAGGGGCACAGCCAACATTTGGGGGTATATGCCCCTGCCCTCACCTGTGACCACTGGATTACCCGGTTGGAAAGTATTTGAAACCCTTATATCCTCGACATGGCATTGTGTTTGTAAAATGTCGGTGTAGTAAAAGGTATTTACCGTGAGTACGGTACCACTTTAATCGTGACGAAATTTGTCAATGGAAAGTTGCCCTTCCCGTAGGCCCATACCACTTTGTCACCAACAAGAAGTAGTCCTTGTGTTCATATCGATTTGGCGTGAACGTTCCGTTTGCGCATATTTTTTCATACCAAAAATCTCAGTGGAGTCACCGAGGGGCACAGCCAACGTTTGGGGTACGTGCCCCCTCCCCCACCTGTGACGCCACTGGATTACCCGGTTGGAAAGTATTTGAAATTCTTATATCCTCGACATGGCATTGTGTTTGTTAAATGTCGGTGCAGTAAAAGGTATTTACCGTGAGTACGGTACCACTTTAATCGTGACGAAATTTGTCAATGGAAAGTTGCCCTTCCCATAGGCCCACACCACTTTGTCACCAACCCTTAAAGGAGCCTGCAGCACATTATGTATGAGAGAGAAGAAAAGTAATTAAAAAGGGAGACCTACTTGAAAGAAAAAAACCTCTTGAAATCATTGAACAGTCAGGGCATAGAGCTTCGGCGTTGATAGCTCTATGTGAGGACATTAGATCCCCGTGGTAGTGTACCTTGAAAAGGTCTCTTCCACCATCCCCTCCCATCACGAACTACAAAAATGTGACTGCCTTTTGAGACCAAAATAGGTCTGAGATTGCTGAGGACGAGATTATTATTTTTCCTTTTGAAAGGTATTGGTGCATTTGTGTGCAACACGCTGTGAGCTGTATTTTGTAAGGCACAATGCAGAGCAGTAAAATTGGACACCGCCAGTGGCGTAACCAAACTTTTTCATCGGGAGAGGGCTGAGGCAAAGGCTGAAGAGGGGGCAAGCAGTACTATGACACTATCTAAGCGGAGGGCACGATCGGTTGGCTCGTAGCGTACAGATAAATTTTTAAGATAAAATGCCTCTCAGATTGCAGGAAAGGGCACTTCCTATTTTGCTCTGGCCTTAAGAGTTTCAGCTAAGAATTCTTCATTTTTTGTCTTATACAAGTTTTGCCCATTTTTTACCTATGAATTTCATTTGGGGAGGCAAGCGGGGGGGGGGGGGGGGGCAAGACATTTGAACGGAACAGGAGCTTGTGACGTAGTCGTGTACGTGAAGGTCTTCTCTGGAACATGGGAGGAGGAATGAGAGTGCATTTTAGAAGGGTGCAATGCCATTCACCTATACTGTTGTGCGGCCACTGATTTTCACGACAAAGAAAAACTTGAACGCGTCAAGCATGCACACAGGTCAATTTAACTTAACACGGTTTGTATTCGCTACCGTAATATGCCATTTGAAGCCCGGGGAAAGTCCACTTGCCTTGTGTTACGTGTCCTTTTTGCTATAATTATAGACTAAAGTCTATTCCTTGACAACAAAGGACGTTTAAGGCTTTGTTCCATTCACTGTGCTATTTCCGTTTGTTATAATATTCTAAATATTGAACTTGTGAATATTGATTCTGAGGATAAGTTTGAAGGTCGCGTGGCGGAGAGACCTATATCAACAGAAGTTGTGTAACATTTTATGTGTTGTATTTATCGGGTATGTCAACGTAACATACATACCAGTGTAACGAATGGAGGGGATTCCTTTTTTACAAAAAATATCATGTACGCCTATTCCACGGCCAAGTCGACTGGGGTGAACCAAAGACTGGTGTATTCCACATCAAGAGGGGCATTACAACAGTGTGGGGTAGCACCGTAATGGTAGGGTGAGATTAGTGGCAGCAACTCAAGATCTTGATCTATAAAGGGGTGGTGGAAGAAACTATAGAGGGCAATACTAATACTGAACCTATTTTCAGCATATGATCCAGTTGTAACCAGTGTTCACGCTAAGGCGCGGAATTGCGTGATTCCCTCCCTGACTTTCCAAGTCCCGCAACAAAAATATTTGTCTGCGGGAAATTCCCGAGCAGACCTCGCGGCCCACACTTTTTTCTTTACAAATTCTAACATAGGCCTATTTTATGCATAATTTGGAACTCTTGAATTTGTCTGTGAGACTGTGACACAAAAGAACAATCGAAAATCAATGAGTCATACAATATCACGACCAATTTAATTAATAAATGATTCCCTCATTTCGCTGATTGATAATTTCTGGGAAATCCCCCCTTTAGAATTTGAAATTCCGCACAAAAATTGGGGAAAGGGGCAATCCCCCCCAGTTTCTGAGCCCTAGCGTAAACACTGGTTGTAAGGCATGTAAGACATGCGTATTGCCCTTACGCAGAAAGAAAATTTCCAACTTCTTCAAGACAGTTTGTAGCCTGGGAGCTGTGCAAGTGGCGAATCTAAAGGGTTAGATAAGCACTTCCCTTACAGGTATACAGGTTGGAAAGAGGGAACATTTTGTTTGGCCAATATGTCAGGTAGGCTACGCCTACTGTCTCCTCTTGTTCTCACAACAGATGTGTGTTAATTACTTCGCTCCGTCCTGGCGAGTCGACACCCCGTATCCTAAAAAAGAATTCCATTCTTCTAATTCCAAACAAGTGTACTTTGCTGTACTCGGTTTACTCACCAAACAGGCTTCATATGCTTCCTTGCAGTGGCGTAATAAGGGGGAAGGGAGGGCGGCTCGCCCTCCCTACACGGGCCAGGGGCCGGGTGCAAAATGAAGGCAGACGAAAAAAAGAAAAATAGTGAAAAAGGTAGGAAATAGAGAATAAGAAATAATGGAGACAGAAGGAAAAGGAAAATGAAAGCTTGTGTACTTTTCGCGCCCCTCCGCCTCCGGTGAATTGTTAATTCTTGACGGCAAGAGCACTTAAATTAAATTGAGCGGTATGATACCGTCATGTTTTTTCTCTTTTTACAATGACGACGCCACTTGGGCCTTAAATAAGAGTTTGTTGAATCAGTTCCTACAGGGGATGATCGAGCAGACAGATCGTCCGGGCCTCGGGCTCTGGGGCGCACTTCGAGTCACTCCCTGTGACGCCACTGCTTGTTTTTACTTATGAGAATGTGGAATTTTGTTCGTATACTCACAGATTTACAAAGTCAAGGTATTCATGCTAGTTGTAGTTTTATGCATGATAAATACAAATAATCGCACTCAAGATCACAATGAGAGATACTTCACTCTCGAGTTCGTACTGAGCACCCAAACATTTTGAGAGTGGTGTACTAAAGGGGGCTTGGAGTGCAAGCTCTCTCAACCCCTAATAAAAGTTTCGCCTCCACATGAACGACAATTGGAAAAATAAAGAGTGATAAAATGTACCGATTCTGTACGAAAGAATTAAAGACCCCATGAAATGGTGGACCCATGTACACGAATTCCCACATTAATAATTTTCTGTTATACTACTGCGTTTTGGGGAAATAGCCCCCTCCCCCATCACAATACTTTAACATCCTAATATTTTAAGACCCCAGCAGCTATGACAATGGATCCATGCAAGCGACCCCAAACTTGAGCCGTGTCCTTCAATATAAACCGCTATAGCCCACATCATTACGATAACATGGCACGCCCCGATAACACTTGAAACTAATGAGGAACATAGTCCCGCGGGTGCGAGATATGCTGTAGATGACTCACATCACCGCGTAACATACCGTACGACGCATTAGCCGCATTAGCTTTAGTCATCATAGTCACGGGACATTCCGAGGAAAGAGGCCTGGCTTTGAGAATGAAGTACAATTTTTTTCACAGCTACCACGGAGTCAGTTAGCTCCATGGTTATAGACACAAAAATTGTTTATAGGCTACACATAAAAATCTCTTCAATTGTAATTTGTGATCCTCCGAATACGAGCAGCTACTGCCTTTATACTTGTTCTTTTACTTACATTGTTATTCGAATTACAAAATGAAAAAAATTGGGGCTCAGTGTATATGTTGGCTTAGTACATCTTGCGCTTATTCCGATAAGTCTACATTAAAGATTATATGGGAGAGAGCTTATTCGTCGTTTTTATCAATGGCATTTTACTGTGGCTAAAATCGCGGCGTAACAAAACTCTCTCCCATAACCCTTTGCAATTGTTAGTTGGAAAAGGGCCTATGAGCATGCGTAGATTGGTGGGCTGAATATTCAACAGCAGAGTGGCTAAGGCTAAGGTCCAACCCCCCCCCCTTCCGATCCTGTATCCCGCACCTGCAAAAGCGTCATTCTGTCCCTAATATGGATACATCCTGACAAAAAAACTAAATGACAGATCGGCTTCCCTATTTTAATCTCCATCCTTCCGATGTCCATCTCAGTATTGTCATATTTTCATTCAAGAAACTCATCCATGCTGAGCAAAATAAAATACGTACATCGTATTTTGTTAATACAACCATTTCATTAGACGGCAACTGTATTAACATTAAACAACAACTGAAAAACTACCAATTAATTAAGAAAAATACGTGTATCTTTTTACCACGAAATGCACAAAAAATAGTACAAAATGTTCTTTATATTTCTCTCATAGCGAGTACAATAGATTCCCAACACGTGTTGAAAAGTTTCTAGTAATTTTTTCAGGTATCTACGTAAACGATACCTATATTTAATTCTAACATGAATGCGGCAACAATAAGGTAGTATGGCTCATCTGTTAGTCGTCAACAATGCGAATGTTACGCAGGCTTACAATGACGATTGTGAAAAACTTCCACAAAGACAATGAATCTGTGGAATTCTGCTGATGTTTCACCCCAAGAATGGCTTGGTAAACTGAATTTTAAGTGGTAGCCACCCTTGACCTTAGGTAAATCAAAGTTTGCCTCAAGAATGTTTAGTACACTAGAGCCTTTACTTAAACACTATCACATTAAGTGTTATACACATTGCACAGACTGACATATATTTTAATTACAATTGTTATGTACTATTCCGTTTACATCAACAAACGGCTGGCATAACAATGAAAAACATATACCGTATCTAAGCACTAATCACAACGCTTCATTTTAGACACAATACACTGAAGTATTCAATAAGATTTATTAGCAACCAAAATATATGATAGCACTACTTATAATGCACGAAGTACGATAAGCGGCGTTCTAAGAGTAAAAGACCCTAGCGGATCGTTCCCTCGCACCTGTGCAAGGAGTGTTGCCATCTCATTTGTCCGCCCGGCGGACGTGTATTGCTCCTGCACCCACACTGACTGCACTCGCAATACGTCAGAGTATGTACGTCAAAAGAGCAGTACATATTCGACACCTGCTATGAAGGTAACCATGACATTGGCGTATTTGATTTAACAAGAGTCGAGTGGTGCTTGACCAGAAAATTTTTGCTAATCATTGGCAAACAATCATAAAATGAATTATGCCCTGAAAATGACATTTTCTTTGCCTAAAAGCAAAACGTGTTTGCTTAAGTGTACTGCGCCCCAACAACCACGTATATGCCTGCGGTCCAAGTGGTCTATACCCCCTAACCGCGAATGAGTTTTTTTAGCATTAGTGGTTTAGATGCAAAATGGTGCTCTGTTGTTTGGCAAAGGTTTGTACACACGACAGGTCGAGAATTTCTCATCATTTCGTGTATGTGTCTATCTCGTATTTTGGATTGTGGCATGACGCCCCTCTGTGACTGGCCCCTGGGCCGGACCGCCCTTGTCCTTCTTAGTACGCCATTGAGAAAGACGTTATGTAAAAGTGTAATAGCGAAGTAAATGATTCATGTCAAAATGAAATGAAACCGATAGAAACCTTGCAAGTAGATTTAGACCTGATGAACATAGATAAATGTAATAAAAAATAAATGTGTGGGTCGTGCCCGTTTAGTCTTATAGCGACATTGCATTCTTTGTTTAAAGTGGCGATATCTTAATACAATTCTGAGTGAGGTAATGTGTCTTTTGGGGGTTGTTCGTTTGTAAATGACTTAAGTATAGGTTTGTTTACCCATGAGACAATAAAATTGAAAATAAGTTTAATGCAATGACTGAAGAAAATAAGTTATACATTGTGACAAACTAAATGACAATAGAAAAAGTCATGACTGCTCTTTCAGAAGAGGTTGTTTCTTACAAAAAGTATAAAATTATTTTTTATAAAAAACCATAAAAATTGCAAGAAAGAAACTAAAGAAAGACGAGCGTTACCTTGCATAAATGATGCATAAATTACCCTTCACTTTCTTTGGATGACATTGGAACCAGAATAAGAACCTTTAGTTGAATTTATTTGTCCAACAAGTCCTTTCTCGTGTTTGCTACACTGTAAGTAGCTTTGTATTATCACACCAATTAATTTACTCCACTCACTTTACTGAGCAGATCTCGCAGAATTAATTCAACCCTCTTTTATCACCAGCAAAACTTAGTTTCTGGATCGTTAATTATTGCTACCCTGTTGGTATTATAGCAACCCACTTTTTCCTAGGATTCGGCAGGTATGAAATCGAAATAGCGGTATATCGTTTTTGAAATACTAGTAAATAAATATATCGACTGCCAAACCCTATTTCTACCCTGTCGTATTAAGTGATTGAATTGAAAAGAAAGACGGTATTGAAAGGCAAGCAAAAACTTAGTGAAAGGTATTTTACATGATTGCAACTTTATTAAAAGTTCAGTACCAATTGGGCCTATGTGAAGTGGAAATAGCGGTAAACCGTTTCAAATACAAAAAATAAAGATATATCGAAATACCACCGAACCCTACATCCACCATGTCAAATTAAGTAATTCAACTGAAAGAAAGACGGCTTATGGAAAGTCAATTGGCGTTATATAAAGGAAAATGCATAAAATAAAATGGATATCACGTAATTTCCCAGGTAACCATTCTGGGTAGAGACAATCTACACTACTTCTTCATGACACTCCTCGTTTAAACTGATCGATCGTCCATGGCAACACTTTTTGTCACCATAGTGATGTACGAAGTGACCATTGCAACAGAATTCTCTGGTGACGTCACGGATCACTTGATTACCACAACACTCTCCGCCAGCGATGTACTTATGGACTAGACCGTCACAGCAAGTGTGAAGAGAACTGTCAAACTCTTTCCCGTTGGAACAGCATTGTCCTGCTGCTTGCAACGTCACAAAATTACTTCCACCTGTAATGCAACATGTCTCAGAGATTAGGTCGAAGGTCACGTTGCCGCAACACGCCTCGCTTGGGTGTGGAGCCAGGTAGAGACTTCCTCCGCAACACAGCACGTCATCGCTCGAGTCGTAGGTAACAGGACCGCAACATTTCAAATTATCGCTGGTCTTGGGATACCTGGAAATAGTGTAACAAAAACGATTTTTTTTAAACTGCGTTATGAGACGTCTCCTGAAGTGCAGTAGGTACGACAGATTGTCCTTCCTCGTATTAACATAGGGAGGTTTCTCGCGTGAAAAAGTTAACTAAAGCAACCTCGTTCTGGATGACAAGTTAACACACGCGGAAGTTCGGTCACGTATTACAGCAATGTGGTGCGTGGCGCAGTGTGCTCCAAAAAACTAGCGCATCTACTGAATTTGACCTTTTCAACTTTGTTGCAAGCTTCCTATAGAAGTGGATATTGACAGTATGCCGTTGAAAAGTGATCATATGTTCTGTTGCTAACCCGTGAATCATAGGTATACGAAGCCTGGGCGGGAGCTGCAGCCACTGAGGCAGAAAATTTGGCATTTTGGAGCAAAGTATAACCGCATTTGAGAGCAAAACTGCATTAAATTTTCCGACAAAAATGCTGCAGAACTCAATCAGATGTATTCCAATACACTTGGCTATGCCACAAATAACTCCTGGGCATGCTGTCTTGCCTTTTGTTCATGCCATGTGCTAAAACGCTCCGTAACGAGAAGTGCATGAGGTAATAGTAAAGGCGAAGTTGTTTTGGTCGAGGTAGAGGTGGGGTTCCCCACAAAAGTTTCCAGCAAAAAATTGGGACAAAGATGAACTGGTGAAAAGACATGACAAAGTAAAACATAAATAATCATTTATCATTTAATTACACAAGACACTAATAATTTACTGCTGAAGGAAATACCTTTCCCTCTCCCCTAAAATTTGATCATTGCCTGGTAGTTATAGATCGGAGTAAAGTTTGTCATTACTTCACGGTCACAGATATTTTAGGGGAGGGGGACGGGAGCACTTATGCTGAAGGAGAGACGTCGTTCACCCAAGGAGGTAATTTCATCTCCCTGGTTAAATTCACCCGTGTCCGTCTGCTTTCCTATCACTTGAGCTTAAATTTTACTAGCATTCAAATTTTGGACCCCTTCTTTTCATACACCTTGTTCTATTTACGCATCAGCATGAGTTTCCAAAGCGTCCATACGCACATTAAATGTAGGACATGGTAGCGATTGTCACCTGTCACTCCATTTCTAGGGATAGATACTCCTGGAAGTAAGGAGATTACCCCGGACAGCCTCAGCTACTTGAATGATGGATAGGGAAGTACTACTAGTTGGGAGATCTGGAGTAGGACCTAGACAACAGACAATTTACCCTTTTACGAGAAATCAGGAATACTGGTAAGGGTAAACATACTTAGTAAACATAGTTTACCTCCCATTCGTCCTAAAGAAAAATTCTCAGACCAATACAAGGGAGTTGTTACTTGGAATAACAACTACCGGGCCATACCAAGTTAGACCGCTACCCACATTTTGTAAGGTTCACTAGGGAGTGGAAAACAAAAGGGGACATAACTTTAAGAAACAATTGAAAGCAGTCTTCTGAGGCTGGACTGAAAGAATTGGAAGCAATTGAAATCCTCTTAAAAATGTGCCATTGTAATAATACATTCAGACTGCAGATAACAACCATATAGCTGTAATCCCCTTTGTGATTAGTACTAGGTCTTTACTCACTACAATGGTAGACTTTGGGATCTTCTACGCACATCAACAAAAAGTGTATCTCCTGGAAATAATCCTGTCCGTCTCGGTACCTCCTATAACATTGCTATAGGCCTAGGCAACAAGTACAGTCTTAATGGAAATGATGCACTATATTGTAACTTTTCAAGACTGTTTTCGCTTATTCTATGGTCTACAGGACTGTCCGATGGCTTCTCGTTAAGTTTCGTGTCCCTTCAGGATCGTAACTCCTTTTGGGAGTAGTTTCAGGTTTTCACCTGCAGTGGGAGGAAGTCCACATTACATTTCTACATTTCTCACATTTTGTGTCAAGGAGTCTGTATTCATTTGCAAAAAAGGCTGTTTAAGGCAGTTTTTTCAGCTATAAGACTGACATAAATGAAAGGAAACCGTCCACAAGAATTTTCAAAGAGACTACCCTGTATTCAGAGGAAATGGCGTCTTTTGGGTTGTTGTCGTTCTGATCACAAGAAAATAGCCCTCGTGTCCGTCCGACGTCTGGACGTATAGCAGCTGGCATATAGTCTGGGTCATACTATCCATGCTACACTAATATAGTTCGGCGTAAATGGTAAGTAAACAGAGTTTATGAAGCAGCAATGACTGTAGCAGGCTGCATGCTTAAAATATCCAGGGGCACATTGTATCTGGATTTGATATGTAGTAGTTTTTGAGTCTCAACATGTAGTTTGTTATCTTTTTCTTCACATAGGCCGTGGTTCTTTACATGTAGCTTATATTCTCAGCATGCAGTTTGTGACTCTTGACTTGTACCGTAGTTTGTGCTTTGATCTGTAGATTCTGGCAACGTTACATTTTTTTTCAAATTCTCACCAGAAAGTTTATCTTTATCCCATTCTCCAATCTCTTTAGATGTCCTTAATACCCTCATGTAGTTTCGTTGTAGTTTCCTAACTCATAAACGTCAACAGATGGGAGGACGAGGGGACATGCTATCCACTTTTGAAAGTGAAGGGGATTTTCTCCCCAACCCCATTGTCCAGAACCCTTACCAACATAGAAGGCACATGACTGATGCCAAGGCTTGCAATATAGATGGTTCTAAGAAATCAAACTGTCAAATGGTGAAAACAGCCATTTAATGGATTTAAAAAAAGTAGTGGGAAAATTCAGATTACGCCACAGATCACCTGGCCTCTAAATTTTTCAAGGGACTATTAGGGGGCCCCGGATCGCTCGCTTGTAGTGTTTTGCCATTCGCTCTTGAAATATAGTTATGATCGAGTTCATGTCCCCTTCCCCACGTAAGAGAATTGTTGTTGACAATCTTGTCCTTACTGCTGATGACTCTACAATAACTTGTGAACCTCTCCTAACCAAACTAATACTATACACCTTCTACACCTTGTGAATGCACCAGGGACGTGGATCAGATCAACTCGTGTGAACTGGTCCACCCGAAGGTGCTTCAAAAGGCCCGAAGGGCCGGAAAACATGAGAAGGGACGCGGACTCCTTATATGTATATATAAGAAGTCCTTGGCCAGGGAGTTGTTTCAGTACAACTGAGCTGGCTGTACATGTCATTGACCAATCGGAGTGAAGAATGCACACTACAAAAACGTCCGGATAAAATTTGATCGGACACGTGTAGTCCGATAAAAGTTGTTTGTCGATGTGACGTCACGAAATAATTAGGTTATATTTCATTTACATAGTCCTCTGATACAAATCATATATTTACACAGAGTGGCAAATTTTTGGTTCCCTCCGACTAGAGATGGAGAAGATTTTAACAAAACTCAAAAAAAATCGGACCGTAATCCGATCCGACATCGCTGTAGTGTGACCCGCGCTTAACTTTGAGGGACATAATGGTGAATACACGTTGGGACATGGTAGCAGCATTTCAGAGAGGAGCTTAGGATGCTCCTACCCCTTTCTACACATCGCCGCCAGAAAAAGAAAAAAAAGATGGGAAGGGGAAGTGAAAGAAGAAAAAAGGTACAAAGAAACAAAAAAGGGGGGAAAGTAAATTTTCATTAAACGTGCCAGTGATGCATTTTTCGATAGGGAGTATGGTAGAGTTTTTTTCTTCTGTAGTAATCAGATAAGTTTACTAATTAAAACCACCTTTACTAGGAATCCATAGAACTAGGGGTTAAATGTCAGACTGATGGCTACATTGTGCGAGGACTGAGTAGGTGAGGTGCCAAACATTGATGCTAATTCACGGATCCGTGGATGTGAACATATAGAAATTAGTGGCCCATTTACAGGGGAAGTGGTAAGTACCGTAAGCGTAGGAGTATGGAAAAGTAGTGACAAATTTGTCTTGAAGCTGACGAGTGCAATTTCCTGCAACCTAGAGAGTCCGAGATGCTTCGCCCTCGTGGCCCATCTTTGTTGTACCGGTAATTGAGATGGGCCATCGTGGGCACTCCCTCAAAATTTCTCCATACCCGCCTGCGTGGAAGTCCTTTGTTTGTAAGGGTTTGCAGACTTTTCAGAGTTTGAGCCTATATTCATGCGTCCTATAGGTCATAGCAGGGAGTTGTTATTCGGTAGGAGGTTGAAAGGAAAGTTCAGTTCATGAATATATATCTCAGCTCTCTTGTTATGGCCATTACTATCTCACAGTATGCACACAGAGCAAATATGTT
>WURT03071804.1:0-13403 GCA_009936505.3 Holothuria glaberrima
ATGCTGTGCTCATGGCTCAGTTTCATTACATTTAGCAAGGAACCATAGTGCCCATTGGGCTCTTGTTTTTTTTTTTTGGGGGGGGGTGTAATCCCCATCACTTTGAAACATGAGGGAGGGGGTGATGTCCCTCATTCCTAACCCCTCAACTTTTGATGCCCATGTGAAAATGTTCCTTTTGGAATGTGCAGAAACTTTTTAATTTTGTTGGAGGGATTCATTTAATATCAGCAGTGGTAGTCATACTGGAAATATTTGGGCCAGGGATTGAGCTAGGCTGGTCAGCCCTGGTTGGCCATGACTAAAACTTAGATCTTTGCATCAGGATAGGCAGTTAAAGCTAATACATGTTTAATTGGTAAATTCTTGGTTGCTGCTAATGGATTTTGTGCATGTTTTCTTCACCTGAAGTTAACCCTTTCAGCACTACAGGTATGTTTAGGCTGCAAGATAAGTCTGCCTAAGTGTCTTGTCTTGATCAACCTAATATTACTATGCACCCTTCCACAAAACTTTATCTGAAACCAATTTTGCAACTGATTGAGTGTTCTGAAGTGGCCTATCATATACATAAAGGTCATTCTTTACAGTCCCAAAGAAGACTTTTTACTAAAGGCTGAACCTAAAATAATGGTAAAAATAACCATCTTTGCATAAATTTGCCCAATTTTTGCAACATATTTTCTTTTTTGTGCATATCAGTTTATGTCCCAAATTACAATCTCATTTGAAAGGAGCTCCCCATCTCTAATGTTCAAGACTTATTCATAAAACAAAGTTTTGTTATAGTAATTTGTCATGGAAAGTCGAGTTCTGAAATGAGGAAAATTTTTAAAATCAATTCAGGTGCACAATAAAATACTTCAGTGCCAAAAGGCTAAAATTTATTTCAGTTTCACTGCTATAAGAGTTAAAGCAGATTGCACCAGTATTCAACTTTACCTATGGTAGCTTTGAAGTCCCTTGTTAGCCAAACCATTCCTCAAATAGGTTTGTAAGTTACTTCAATTGTTCAATTAAAGTAGGGATGCACCGGATCAAAAATTTTGGGTCCGGCCCAGACTGGATTTTGCCAGAAAGTTTTTCACATCCAGCTGGAAAAGTCCGCTCAGTACCAGATTTTTTCACTTATAAAGAAAAAAAAAAATTAAAAAAAGAACACTGTGAGCAAGGCTGGGGGTTATGTGTAAAGGCAGGGAGGGGAGCTGGTGGTTAGCTTCTGGTAGTACTAGCCAGTTGGTTACTAAGCTACTGAAAAGCTAAAATTACTTTAAACATGTGACAGTGCACCTCTTAAACATCAAAATCCATTAGACTGTCAAAGTGACTATAGCTTTTAAAATGGAAGCGTGTTCTGATGAATGTAACTCAGATTGTGCATAGTGTCAAGGAATAATTGACAGAAATGGTATAAATTAAATTTACACATGTGGGTCCTGTGGGATAGGGATACACTATCTTCGAATTTGTCTTCATTGTTAACTCTATAATTGGACATGTGAATCTACTCTAATACCACAAATGGAAGTTGTGTCACTGTCAGTGTTACAATGAGCTGGGACAACCTGGCCTACAACACCTCGTGGGTCAATTTCAAGATGTAACATGGGCACCATGAGGTGCAAACCACGGATGGTCTGTGAGTTAGCACCTATGCGTAGTTAAACTGTGTTCACTTTTCTGCTCAATTGACTTTTCAGTCCACTTCATACAGTACTCCGGAGAGAGGGTTTGTTTACACAGGAATTTGTAGTTTGTTGATTGGGTAGGCAAATCCTGACGGTCTCATAGACTTCCTCGGGATTTACACACTGTTGTAGGAACATTGGGATTTGCACATCATGCGAAAGAGGAATACTTTTGTGGAGCTGTTTAATTCACCCGTAAAGTAATGCCATCTTAAAATCATGGATGTAATTCTGGCCAGAATTTGAGTAAAATCCAGGTGGATTTCTTTAAAGATCCAACCGAAACTGAAACAGCCTTATTTTTCACTCTCCAGACAAAGATAGTCTGGATGTAGTGGATATCCCGTGCATCCCTACAGTAAATTGAAATCTTACTGCAGTTATCTGTTCTGATAGACAAGCTTCTTATGTGGTTCCCATGGGTTAGTTAGTTAGATGAGGTTTTATGGCTCAGTTTAAACCAGTTGGTTTAAGTCGGGCCGGCCACGGCCTTTTTTCCAGTTGTGGCTCACTGGCTTATTTTCCCTACTCCATTGCTTATGCTGAGCACCAAGCACAATGGCAGTAGGTTCCATTTTTAAAGTCTTTGGTATAACCCGGCCAGGATTGGAACCCCCGACCTTCCGGCTGCAAGTCAGATGCTCTAACCACTTGACCATGCAGTCAGTTCCCATGGGTCAGGCACATGGGATTTAATGGGTTAAACTGTTTGAAAATGAATTCCTTCATATCCGAAGGGAGGAAGACTTTCTCAGTCTGTTCAGCTAGTTGAAAAACCTTGAATGTGTCCATTGTTGAAAAGAATGTGTTTTCAATATCTGTAGTATATGTTACATTATTGTCATCTGGAAGTGACAATTTCATTTACAGATATTGTCCTTAAAGTGACAGTATCAGTCTAAAAATATAGCTTGCAAAATCATATCTTTCACTTTTCATAATTGAAAGCCTTCACTTTAGCATGTCCAGGTAGTGTTGGAATTTAGCTTTGATTGTATTTTGACATACAGACTTTTCTCCTGATGTAAAATCCATTACAAGCCCTGTGAATTGAAGTGAAATAATGCCTCTTTTGTTTTGTCAATGGCTTTGTCATATTGTTTATAATAATTTTCACTTTCAGTCAACACAAGAAGCAGACAAGCTAGTGGAAAGTATAACATAAACAGCGTCTTTTCATTTACGCAGCTTTTTTCAGTACCTGGTATTATTGAAGAGAAAGTGTAAGCTGTCATTTTGTGAATTGAAGAAAACTTCACTGCTCTTGTTTCCCCTGAATTGATCATGTGCTTTGTTTGAAAAAAAAAAGAAAAACTGAAAAGATAAAAAAGAGCATTTTTGTTTAAGACTTGTCAAACATACTGTTTTAGAACCTTAAAAAACTGCAATTATTTTACCATTTAAGCAATGTGTGACATTCTGGGAAAAGAAGTAAAAATATATTAAATCTCCAGGGATGTATATTAACTTTTGTCACAACTTTTTCAGTCAGGCAGTGAGATTCTAGAAATTACTTACCTCGGTTATGTCATTTTTGATCTGAAGTGATGGGAAATGAGTCTGGAGATTAATGGATAACATTGGTAACGTGATGATAAATTTCTTTACTTTATGAAGTAACGTTAAACTCTGTTTGTATATCATACAGTTTTATATTAGCTGTGCCGGAAATATTGTTTTGAAATCCCACATTCTGTTGTCCTGCAGGGTTGTATAGTAATTAACTCCAATCTTATTTCCTAAAAGCTGTTTTTTATCAACATACAGAAACTAACTGTTACAAATATCCCTTTATCTCCTATACAATGATCATCTGTTTTGTTTTAGAACAAACACATGGATGGGGTACTTAAGGAAAATGAGGGGTTAGTCTGCATGATATTAATAATAAAAATGTTGTCACATGACTTAAAAGAGCCATTTATAAATTAGCTGTATAAAATGATATGGTATGGGTTATATCTGTCTGAGTCCAGACATTTTAAAGAAGGCAAGAAGGAAAAGAGAAGAATTTATAATTTTTAGGGGTTCCTATTCATAATCCACTGGTAGGAAAAATAACTGGTCTTCCACAAGTTCCAAAATGTTTGTGCCCCTTCTTGTCTATCAGGAGTGAGAGAAGGGTTAGAAAACAAATGATGTCATCATATCGTGAAGCAGTGGTGATTACACTGTCTTTCAATAGTTGTAGCATTTGTGTGGTATTTTTATGAATTAATGACTTGTGATGTGTGATATTTATTTGTAAGTACCTGTAGAAGTAAAGTCAAGATGAACCCCTTTGTTTAGAGTAAATTATCTACAGGCTTTAATATACATATACGGTTAGCATCACAATAAACATAACACAATTCAAGTAGTTATATTTTGGGGATTGTTTAATTTGTTGCTATGTAACTGTCATCTAAATTATTTTGTAGTTGCTGATTTTGACTACATGCAAGAGAGCACAAACTATATTTAGGTAGGGAGAGTGGGCAAGGAGCTAAAATTTTGATTCAGCCTAAGCAGTATAGTGTAAAGGTTAGTTAGTTAAATGAGATTTAATGACACACCAACATGAATGTGTTATATAGTGTCAGGGAGGAGGGAAGCTCAGTACTCTATGAAATGTGGAAATTACATAGATTTTGTGGTGATTCCCTCAAAAGTACTGCCATATCCTCTAATCCCACCTGGTGTGGGTCACTGCCATTTGCCTTTACTTAATGCCCAAAGTTTTCTGCTTTGTAAATGTTGAATTCTCCTTTCTGCTTTATAATTGACGAAATCAGTTTTCTTTAGCTTTCTTAATTTAAGCACTTCGAAAGTTTATGTTGTTCCTCAGAACCTGTAAAAAACTGCAAAATTTTACAAAAAGATATGGCGGAATACAATGCTGTATTGCACAATAATTATGGTGGTAATGCAAAAAATAATCAACTAAGATTATAGGGTGTTGTGGAGGGAACGTTTTGTCATGTTTTTATTACGTGATTCTGTCATTTACTTTTACATATTAGCTGTAATTATGCTTTTTATGATTTTCCAATAATGTTATTCAGGGGTGTAGTGAAGGTGTAATCTTTGGGGGTGTAGAGATCATGTTTTGCTTACAGATCTGGCGATGTGTAAAAGAGAGGGAGGTTTTTAAGTGTTCAAATAGGCATCCGGCATTCGAAATGGTGAAAAGTGTTCAGAATCTTAACACTAGCGTTCAAAATATGCTTAGAACGCCAGGATGGGTTCCAGTGGTGTACTCAGGATTTCTCTCAAAGGGGGCCATGCAGTATGTCGTGTGATTGCTGGCCTTGGGGAGGGGTCAAAGGGGAAGGGGTGTCCTCGTTCCCTTCGAAAATTTTTGAAAAATTAGGTGTCCATACAGTACATGCAATCTGGTGCCACATATGCTACATTTTGAAGTAGAATTTGTGTTAAAAAAACTTACGTAAAAATCAGTGGGGGGGGGGAGAATGGCTTAGTGCCCCCTTGCATATGCCACTGATGTGTTCTATATCTGTTACATTTTGGTGTTCAAGAGTTGAACATCTGAGTTTGCAGTGAAGGGAAGATTTTTTCCCACATTTTTTTCCCAGGATATGTTTGTGGGTAAACTTGATCCTCAGGAATCTGCAAAATGTGTTTGAAGTCAAGGTTACAGTTTAAATAACAGGCTAAGGGTACACTCTCCATGGATAATCAGGTGCTGCTGATCCCATGGTTATGATAAAAGTGAGGAATAATGTCCAGAACGTGGTTTTTCAAGAATGTCATATGACCCAAAATAGCGCTCCTATACGGAAGCCTTTAATTCCCTTTCTTTCCCAGAGTTGTGGATGGACTTTGTCACTCATCCAATTACACCGACAGCCGTTAATACGGCCTTCGCGTGCATGATCACTTTGCCGACTGGCCTTCACCGTGAATGAGCCAATTAGATGATGAGCCAAAAATCGGAATAGCCAATAACAGACTGGTCCTGTGCTCCCATTCTCTCTCTTTTCTTTCTGTTCTCTGTCTTCCCTTTCACTCCCTTCCATCCCCTTCCCTTTCCCTTCTCCCCTCTTCTTTTTCTCCCCTCCTCTTTTTTCCTCATCTTGTTCTTCCCCTTTCCCTGTTTTGCTAGCAGACTGAAAATTTGCCGATGGTGACCAAATATTGGGGGGTGTGACACCCCACACGCCCCCTGCTCACTACGGCCTTGATGTTTCTTGTAATTATTAAAATCACTCAGATAACTTATTACAGCTATTTTGAAATTTAATACTTTTGGAATGTTTAAATAATTATGTTTCCCTGTAGATTTAGCACAAATCTACATATGGCAGGCATATAACAAGCAAAGTTGCTTAATGTTCCCTACAGTGGCATTATATCATATAGAAATTCAATTCTGTGTCAAATTAATGTGCCATGATGACATCATAGATTTCCCATAATGCATTTCATCTTGAGAAAAAAATGCATTTCTCTGAAAATTTGTATCTGCCAAATGCTGCAAGCTATTGAGATGTGGTTTTCACCTCCTAAAAGAGAAAAAATTTCTACATACTTTGAAATCCCAGTTTAAGAGGGCTTTTGGGAGGTCCACAGGGGACTATGATGTTTCTTTTTCTCAACACTTTTGATGAGGGGAGGAGGACAATTATGTAACAGTTGGCATCTTTTTGTCTTCAACATCTATTTTATGGTGGTTTTGGCTTCTGTGAGAACAGATCACCCATCGCATCTGTGTATTCAGAACACTCTTGTGAACAATGCGAGAGTATTAGCACTTATTCCTAGTTATAATTGAGCTGCCTTTACCAATGATTGTGAACCTTAATTCTTTACTTTTCGGGTTTTTCTTGTCTGCAGGAAAGAAATACATGCAACCAATGCTGTTGGAGTGTAACTTTAGCGCTGACTGTGAACGTGCTGTGCAGCAGAGAGCAGAATATTTTGATGATCTGTTTAGTACTATGTTCTTAAATGATACAACTGATAGACCAATCATCAAACTGGCATGACACTCCTCTTGAATAATCATAGGGAGTGCATGAATATGCAAATGCTTGCAGAAGGATGGTACATTTAGATGCTAGTTTCATTGGGAATGAAAGTCTAACATGTGCATTTTGATGCATAAGGGGTTACAAGATGAGCTGGGCATACCTTTTAGTTCCTCAACGTGATACCACTTTTCTTTCTTACGACTGGCCATAGAAATTTGGCGTGGAGGTATTCGTCTGTTCAATTTTCACATAAAAACTGATGATACAGTTTTACTATCTTCTTGATGAAAAGTGCTTACCCCAGTCATGGAAGACTATACTACTATCAATATGCAAAAGTTTGTGTTGATGATATGGGTATTTCATCTTTGAAGGACCATTATCCTCAGTCCACATTTTTTTTATATTTATTGAACTTAGGCACATGGCATTTTAGGCATGCTGCCATATATAGAAAGTGCTGAAGAGGATCAACATAACTTCTGGGGATGACGGAATGAAATACCGTACCTTTCAGGGATGTGAGTTATGATAAGATATATGACAGGAGTGGTCATTTTGTACTCACAAATTTTCAAGGGGCATAAAAATTTTTTGTGGGGTGGGGTTCCACCATTTGTCCCAAGATTATCCAAATTTGCCACACTAAGTTTTTCTTACTCCTCCATTCTCACCCTCTGTCTCAGCATCTTCCATGCAGCTGTTTCAGTACTGAAGGCCAACTCCCCTCCATCAAAGATAATTGCAATGGCTTGCCCCCCATTCCAAACAGTCTCATGTATCCCCATACTATGTGTAATTTGAGAATCTGTGTAACCTTGGTATAAAGCCACTACTCTTCAGTCTCCATTTGGCTGATCTGCGCCTATCATTGAACAATAGACAAGTTGGGAAAATGTTTTCTGGCAATGCGACATGTGATGGGTCAAAGGTGAAGTGAACCGCTTACCTTTGCGACAGTTGTCATTGGTATTACAAGCACAGACAATGTAATGCAGGTGTAATACAAGTCCCCTGGGTGGGCATGTGTATTGTACACATGGGCATACAGGCAAAAGTTTTGTGGTACAGCTGACCTTGTGCCCCACCGGATGTAACGAATTACCCAACTGGTGGCTTATTAGAGTAGCTTACACACATTTTTTGGCAATGATTTATCAAATTGACTCTGTATGGTGGCGGTTCTCAAGTGTTTTTGGCTGCAGGGCACATTTCATTGAGTTTATGCTTTATCACAATTTTAGAAGAAATCAGGAGAGAATCCAGGGTTAAGAGAAAGGAACTCATTCTTGAGGGCAGAACCCATACATTTGAGCTCAGAAAGTGCCTGCACAGCAGGAAGTGGCGATTCTAGGGATTCTCAATCTGGGTAGTGGTCTCTCAATGGGGGTGATGTATGGTGGGGATCCTAACCCACTTCAGCCCTACCAAGGTTGGGGCTGAGGTGAGAAAATGTGACATTCTATGTGTGCTAGAGAGCAGGAAACTGCACTCTACAATGCAAATTTTCCATCATAGTTCCTTGCTCCCATGTGTGTATCACCTGCATGGTGAGAAAATTTTGCATCTCAGGCACTCTTGATTTGAAATTGCACTCTTAAAATACAAATTTATTATTAGAACAATGCCTCTTCAATGCCTGGGTCACCAGTAAAGGTGAAAAATGGCATCCCAAAAGCTCTAGAATCCCACTTTAAGCATAACCTTGTAGCTAGACTTTTTTGCATCCACCATGTGTGAATCACCAGTTGGCCTACGGGAGAAATGTTACATCTCAAATACTCAATCAGGGGCTGCGGAGCCATTGTTGAAGTGCCAGGGGTAATCATCGAAGCGGCCCAATATGTTTAATAAAATAAAAGCCTTTTAAGGTGAGCCCATGTCTCTGTGGTCCCTGTCAACACTGAATATAGAAAATTGCACATAGAAAATATTCTTACTTCTCGAAACTTCAGTGGGCCGCATTTGTGGACATCGCAGGCCACAAATGACTTGCGGGCCGCCACTAGGCGTTATGTCAATATTCTCAATGGCCTAGCAGAGGGGTCTAAGGTTAGGGGGGTTTGGAAAAGTATAGATGTGAGAGGTGTTTTGTACAAAGTAAGTGGTGCAATATTAGCTCGATGTTTGATAATTGTGGATGTGACCGACATATTAAGTGTTTCAACTGTGCAGACTTTTTATGGTTAATTCTTGGTAATAGTGAAAGTAGTAATCTCTATAAACGGAAATGTGTGCAAAACTGGCATACCTGATTTCTTTTGTGGAACAATCTGCCTTGTTTATGAGATAGTGTCACACAAGTAAGGGCTGGCTAAATCATTGTTTAAAAAAAAACGGTTTGAATCCCCCCCCCTTTTGGTTTATATTAATGAATTCAGAGTGACCAATCATAAATTTCAGCGATGCGATTATGATTGTGTTATGTGATAATAATAGTCTGTCTTTAATGATAGCTGGCAACATGAGCCATATAACATTCATTTTGTACTAGTAGCCAATGTGTTTGCATTGCTTTTCTTGCCTAAGTTGTTTTCATTAAGGCTTTTCACGTAATGTGTAATGGTGTGGGCAGGGAGGGAGAAGACATGTTATAAGTATGTTCTAGTGTGTGTGTGGGGGGGGGGGGAGTCTTAGCAGCATGTGTGAATGTGTGCCTTTTTGTAATGTACATAATCCAACTATTACAAATGCAGGTAACATTTGCAGGAGTAATACAGGTCTCCCTTGGGAGGAAAAGGGGAGAGGGTTATTTGATGAATAAAAGGAGAGTCAACCTTGGAATGACCCTATGACACCAAAGGTGCTACAGGAGAGCAAGAAGGCCCTATGGTGTATGGATTTTAGTCTGATAACTCATGGTTAGGGAGAAGGGTGGGGGCTTTTCCACCACCTCATAACCCTGCCCTTCCACTGGGTATGTTTCCTCAGCAGGATAGTGCGGATACAGTCATAATGGGATGAATGTTCAAAAGGCAAGATGTTCGAGCAGGGAACGCCTCCCTGATTCCAGCAACACACAGGCTTGTAATATACTGTACCTGATATAATGACATTATTGAAAGACTTCTATTGGTGTAATCAAACATATAACAAATCTGCCCAACAATACATACTTGAAAACGGTTTAATCTTTTGCAGTTATCAAACTTTGATAAAAAGAACTCTATGTTCCTTTTGTGAAGATACTGTGTGGGAAAATCCCGTCAACCATGATCTGCTCCTTTCGTATCCAAGTAATCTTGAAACAAAGGTCATTGTTAAGATAGCCATGATATTAGTTTGTTTCTGATAAAGGGCTAACAAACGACTGACAACATTTAGATGTCATTTGCTTTGTTTCTCTACGATCAGTGACACCGCCAGACTTTGGTGATTGGGGAGGGGGTACCACCGACGATGTCGAAATGCTACCTCGGTTGAACTACCATTTGTGCGTAAATTGCGCCCCTTTTTTATGCGCCCTGCGTTTGTGTACATCAATGGGGATCCTTTCTTTATCACTACATAAAAGTGCCGTCCTGGGGGAGGGGTCTAAGGGGAGAGGGGGCTGGAGAAATTTTTGTAAATTTAAGGTTGATTAGATGCAAAATGGTGCTATCTTTGGGATATTTTTGGAGCTGATGATATATGACTGGAAATGTCCATAATTTTGTGAATTCTAATTTTTGGATTGGTGTAAGAGGAGACTATGCTGTCTAAGAGAAAAATATATTGTCAACAAACCTCTTGATCCCTTCTCTTTTTGGCTTCTTTACTGCCTTCTATTTGGGAAAGTTTTTTACGTTAAAATACGTGCGTGGACTCCACAGCAACATTCTTAGACTATTACCGAAATTTTCCTTTGCTTCCTTTTGCATTATAAAAGGGTATCTACGACTGGCAGAAACCTGTATAGCCTCCGGAAGCTCTGGATCAATTACATATAATGGGTACAATGACATAATGCTTTACAGTGGCGTAGCCAGGATTTTTCTAACGGGTTGCAATGCAGTTCGTGTGTGATCGCTGGCCTGGGGGAGGTATCTAAGGGGAGGGGTGTCCTTTGAGAAATTTTTGAAAAATTAGGTGTCCTTACATGCAATCTAGTGCCACATATATGCTACCTTTGAAGTAGTCACATAACCTACCGTTGAAGTGATCAGAATAGTACTAGTACCATGTATTACTACCTTCATAATGGTCATGAGATAAAATGCAAACCGTGAAGCATGCGCGTGATGCACGCCGAAATTTTTCGTTAAATAAGATTTCCATGACAAAACCTCCATTCAGAATCTGAATCGAGACACTTTCAATTGCCGAACAAACATATATGCCACTCAAAAAGCCAGTCTTTTACCTGGTTATTCGTAAACAGCTTTATTATACTTTTGCTGTGCTTCTCTGGGAGTTGCTATCGAAAGATATTGATAATAAGAACAACATTGTGGTAAGCTTTGAAGCGCGCGGAGCGCGCGAAAATTTTGACAGTTTGCGAAAATTCTGATAGTTTGAGAAACATTTGTGATAGCAAATGATTACAATAGATCCATCACTCGGTCGAAAACACAACCTCACCCTTACCCCCTACAGAAATCTATAGCTTAAACGCCTTTTGAGATCATTTTAAAATTAAAAAAAAAATCGATTGGGGGAACGCGCCCCCATGCCCCCCGTGCCGGCGCCACTGCCTACGATTGTAATGCATCGTGTGCTTGAAACATTGTTCAACCCTATACCATTTCTCTAAATTTTGGCAAATTTCTTCTCTTAAGCGCGGGCCACACTAGAGCGATTTCGGATAGGATTACGATTCGATTTTTGTGAGTTTTAGTTAAAATCTTCACCATCCCTGGTCAGAAAGAGCCAAAAATTTGCCAACCTGTGTAAATATATGATTTCTATCAGAGGACTACGAAAATGAAATGTAAACTAATTATTTCGTGACGTCACATCGACACGCGGCGTTTATCGGACACGCGTACAAAAAACGGATTGATTTTCAAACAAATATTGCTCTGTAGAGCGATATTTGGTACATAATGATAGCAAAACAGTTTATCGTGAGACAAACTAGGATCAGTTATCGATATAGCGTTAACATCCTTAGAAAAAAATCTGAGTAAAAAACTATTGGTCCGATATAGAAAAATGCGGATCGGATTTCGGATTGAAAATCGCTGTAGTGAGTGTGACCCGCCCTTTAGTCCTAGGAATATACTCGAAATATAAGCTTTGGGGAAATTTTTCAATGATGCTTACTGCCAAATTTGGCCTGCAATTTATTGTGACGCATAAAGACGAGAGTTTTGAATTTCCACATTTCAGCACACAACGACTGGCAATGAAAAATGAACGAGTAGCAAGGAGTGGATTTTTGATTGTCATTTTTAGCTCAACCCACAAAGTGTGGGCAGAGCTGTCTCACTGAAGATGTCTGTCTCTCTTTTCAAAAGGTTTCAGCTTCTGTAATTGTCAATGTTTGGATTTTTTGAAATTTGCTGTGCAAATGTTATATTAGGATGGTAATACATATCATTCTTAGCTACCTGGTAAGACAAAGAGAATTGGTAATTTTTGGCCTTTTTTGATCATTTTAGCTTAAAGGGCAAATCTCCTCATCCCAGACAGTTCTAATTCTCCCAACTATGCACTTTTTAGCTCCTCCCATAACTGTATAATGCTCCTCCTTGTGCATACACAAACCTCTTTTATTGCCTAAAGCCATGTCCTGGTGAGCATACAAGGCTATATTGTGTAATCCAAGCACTCTCTTTGCATTGTGTGGAATGTGAGCTCCCATGCATCTTTTGAATTTTCAAACCTTGCTGCCAGCCACCAACTGAGAATTTTGATACCCCCACACTAAAAATATACTTTGGGATGATGAGTGTTTGTCTTTAAATTAGCTTTATCTGGAGGGGCATGCTCACCAACTTAAATGAACAGCCTCAAGGCAAAATCCTCCATCAGACAAGTTTTCAGTTACTGTACTTTATTTTGACTGCTGTTCCTAGGTATTGTTAGTATTCTAGTAGTTGCCAGTGTCCAGTGTGTCCACTGTGTGTACACAATTACAGTAATGGGTTCCCAGACAGCTAATTATCCTTCAGTAATTTTAGTATAGGTAGTACCTCCATGCTATTACACAGCTCTCCTTGCTGTGTGAGGACAATGCATACAGAGGGGTCATTGTTCATCCAGAGAGTTGCTATTTGGCTCATCACCACTTGTTTCCCTACAGTCTATCTGGAGTGGTAGTCTGACAGGCGCGGATCCAGGATTCTGAGAAAGGGGGCGCACATACAGGGGTGGCGCCAGGAAGCTCGACAGTGGGGCTGGACCGGCTTATCCAGGATTTTCGAGGACCCCCCTTTTTTTTTTTTGCTTTTTTGCACTTCAGTTCTTGCATACTTGCTCTATCCGAATTTTCGTGGACCTTTTTTTTTTTTTGCTTTTTTTCCAAAATCGTCGATAACAAATCGTTGGTCATCGAAAAAGGGCGGGGTAGGACACCGGGTGCGTCCCCCCTGTATCCGCGCCTGTCTGAGAATGTAAATTTGATCTTTGCTCAGCCAAGGCCCTGTGTCAACCAGGGAATCAAGAATTTGGATTCTACCACCTCTAGCCATCTGTTATTGAGAATCCTGCACTCTGATTGGTTAAACACTGACCTGTTATTATGCAATACACGGTCAGTAAACGTAAAGACTGATAAAAATGAAGTTTTTCACACATTTTCGGTGGTAGAATAGGAATA
>WURT03071815.1:0-13403 GCA_009936505.3 Holothuria glaberrima
TACAACAGTCAACGGATTCAAAAGTATAATTGATCCTATTCTACGGAAAAGAAGGGGGCTCTACATAAGCCAGAAACAGCTGTCTGCCCCAGTTTTTGCGACCACATCGGCAGTTACTTCCGATGGGCTCCGGTGAGTTACGGTGGGTGAGTTAGTTCGTTAGATGAGGTTTTAGGGCTCAGTTTGTTAGGCTGAGAGTTATAGTCAACTTACGTTGAAGGGAGAATACAGTCACCCCAATAAAGAATTGTACACTAGACTATCCTATTTCCTGAAAGGCTGTTGAGAATCATAGCCTGTACTTTTATTTTTCTCACACAGTTGTAAAATTTACGAGGAGCAACTCACGGCAACTGCATGGTTTATCTTAGCCCTCAATAAAGGAACGTGTATAGCCGGTAGCCGATAGCTCCCTATCCATGGTCCTTACTACGCTCAATTGAAAACAGGGTCGCAACCAGCATGGTCTTGGTCGAAATTGATTTTCATCCTACAGCAAAACTAGGGCCTACAGTTTATATACTGCTGTCAAAACAGTCAAAACTGCTGTAGGTGCGAGGGACGGAATTTGGAGCATGTTTTTTTCACTGTATCAGCTACATTGTTGAGTAATAAAATTTCAATGCTTGATTTTTTATAGAGACTAACAAACAACAAAGTCATGTAATATAAAGGTATCTAAGGTCTAGCATGTTGCCATAGCAACGAATGTTAGTTGGCATGTGGGTGGGATGGAATGGAAAAACCTTGGTGTCCATGCTTATCAAACATTTCTATTATTTTTACCAAATTTAGTAGGATTTGAAATTAATTCACAACATGTATACTAGGGCTGAGTCGGGTAGCAAAAAATTCGGAACTGGGTACCGGTTTTCATTACCCGGTTGGGTAACGGGTACCCGAATCGTAAGGCCTACTCTGAAAGTTGGTGACTTTATTTAAAGCATAATACTCTGTGCGTGATTTTTCACTGACTCTCAGTATGCTGCGCTGCCTAATTACCCTAAGCAAAATGCATCACTGTCTTTGTTATCCTGTTCATAGTAGTGTTCCCTATATGGAACAGTTCCGCATTTTAAACATAACACGGGTGCGCGTTTTGTTCATTTGAGGTTCGGGTACCTGTATGTTCGGTCGGGTACCTGGGTACCCGACCCAGCCCTAATGTATACCAAGTTCTATTCCCTTTGTGATACTGACTGAAAGAGGTTTAAAAGATCTCGCTGCTAACATAGGGCATGATGCAATTTTCGAAAAAAAAGGAAGCACGAGGGCGAGGGACAGAATGCGAGGGACGGAAATTTTGTCCATGCTAATTTAATGAAGATAATTTTTGTTTGATGTCCTCATTTTTATTGCAAAGCTACCATTTATCTTGAATTCTCAGTCAAAAAATGAATATTAGTTATTTTATAAGCCAGTTAGGGACACAAAACTTTGGGAAAGGACATTGTATTTGGGAGGGACTGGGGGATTAGAGGGGGGATAAACACACTTCAAGCTTACATCCTATGGTTCTACTGTACAGTAAATGAGTGGGGGCAGGAAGAGATTGACCAATTGTAATCCTATCCTTTAATCTTTCCTGAGATATCTTAAGAAAGCTAAAACTGTTTCAGATTACCCCTTAAAAGAAAGAACCATTTAACCCACATACTTATCCCATCTACATGTTACCCCCCATCTGTAGAGTACATGGGTGCAATATGAGAAAATAAACAAAATTTACTGTATCTAGATTTATCAGTCTATCAGCCCTGCTTTCTTCACTACTATTGAACAGTACCATCAGCTATGGAGTATCACTGTCTTTTGACACACCACTATAGTGGTGTAATTTCTACTTCACAGAATACTTGCTCCAAGTTGTCCATGTTTCATTTCAGCCGAATGTCAAGTCTATCATTAATTCTAGCTTTATTTCTAACATTCATTTCTTCACCTCTTATTTCGGGATCTGGGGGCTGCATGGCCAGTGACATGCCATGGTACTCTGTTGATGGGACTGTACAACAGTAGTACAGTACTTACTGCAATTGGTAAGCAGGAGCAAATGTGATTGAAATTAAATTTATGCTGTAATTTATTTTAGATTCATGGACTTTTCCCACATTCATGCAATCACTTTAGAGTGTTATAAACAACTTCCCTTCAAGGCCTAAATTAAATACCATAATTTGAAATTTCAGAATCAAACATTTCTTAATCCCATTAAAAAACATCTGTCCCCTACTACTCCCCAGTATTCATAAATTTAACTTTTACCCATTCCCTTCCCATGCTACACCCTGCTGCCTGTGAAAATTGAGGTGACAAGTAGACTGGAATTGGGAAAATAAAATTTTAGGGGCATGAGGAGATGTAGCATATCTCGCAAGGCATTTGAGTCCTGAAACTGAACAATTACAGTATATAACAATTTGAGTCCATTTCTCACCCCTTAGTAACAATCCCCAACATGTGGGCCTTAACTGGTATGAGAGTTCTTCTCTTTTCCAGCCCTCTCATGTCATGACTACCTCATTCCCTGTCCAGAGTGTATGTTTTTGAATTGACTTGTGAAATTAACTTCTGTATTATTTCATGGGTACTTAGCAATAAAAGTATACATTCCCTATGAATTCAATGCATCAACATTTCATCAAGGAAGAGAAACTTCTCCATGTACAGTACATCTTTCATTTTTTGGTAAATTTTCCTATTCCAACTTAAAAATGAGTTCTCAACCCTCTCACAAACACTTTTCTGCATTAATTTTAATAAATATTGCTCAAATGAATGTCATGTGAATTCTTTTCACATACATGAGAACGAGTCAAACATCCCAAAAATGTTTTCATTCCACCCATCTTACTAATAAATATTCATTGCTATGGCAACATGCTCAATCTCAGATACCTTTGATTGTATTGTTCAGACATGTTGCAGTCTCTGTATTGAATCAAATACTAAAATTTTCTGATTTAGCAATAATTACACAAGGATGACTGAAAATGTAAATCAAATTTGATCCCTCGCACTAAATTCCGTCACTCACACTAAATTCTGTTCCTCGCGAAAAGTTCCGTCACTGATTACACCCCTTTAAAAATTGTTCGTTTCCATGTTCACAATAGGTGTGAAGGTCACAATTACTTGATACTCTGGAGATTTTCATATAGTGTCAATTTTTCCTTCTAAAAACAAAACTTTTCTGTCAAAAAATGCGAGGGACGGAATTGGGAGCCTATTTTGCCCATTTTTCCCCATTTTTGCCCAAGAATTTTAGAAACATTTTTATGCTATTAAATGCCTTTGGTTGCAGGCATCAAAGTACAGGAAAAAAATTTACCTCATTCACTGTAATCTTTGGCTGGGTAATTTGAACCAAATTTGGTCCCTCGCACATGGTGAACTATTTTGCATTTTGAACTTGTCTGTACCAAAAACAGCACAAATTTTCCAAAAAATTTTTCTTGATTTAGTACAGTCATTTAGTACTCTAGTAAGCCAAAATGAAGCACATCCATAATAGTAACCTTATTTTTGAGGTTTGAGGGTGACCAATTTTGGCTTTCACCCTACTACCAAAACTTATCCTTTCCACTTCTGTCACAAGTATTGCAACTATTTTTGATCACTTTGAACTTTTGAAAAGTTCCAAAAATTTGAAATAAAATCTTCAACTTTGCCCCTTCATTTAAATTTTTACTGTAGCATTAGAAATATTTGTTGATATCAGAATGCCATGTGGGTAAAATTGTGATGTCACAGGGAACATTTGATCACTGTATGATAGTTCCTTTGTATACAAATAGCATTGCCAATGTAAACATTCTATCATGACATGGCATACTGGTGTAAACAAAGTTTCTCAGTCACACAGTAAATTTTACGGCGCAAAAAAGTTGCTGATTTCATTTCAAACTTTTGGCCCTTTCCAGAAGATCCCAGTGATCAAAAATAACTGCAATATTCATGTGAGATCTGGATAAGAAAAGTCATGGAAGTAAATTAAGATTTTATTTCCAAAATTTGCTACAAGGAGTAAGTCGATTTCAACCAACAAAAAGATGGCCGATTCCCCCGCTATTTTCAGTGTGCGTTGTAAGGACAGTGTATAGTGAACTCTCAGCGAGTGACCACACAGTCATTTACTGAGGACTAGGTTTACCTTGAATGTGCAATATTTATGTCTTAAAATATCATGAAAGATACTTGGAAGAGAAATAAGATGAGATTTGTGACATTTAGCTATTGTTTCAAAATAAGTTTGGGGCTACTGCTTATGACCATATTTTTTAAGCAAGGTAAGCCCACTACTAGTGCTTTGTAGGCCCTATGACTTAATTGTTGAATTACTGGTAGCAGTACAGGGGAAGTATTTTTGCAACTATCAGAAGGCCAAGTCCAAAGACCAGGTGTTCTCCACTAAGTGATAATTTACTGGCAAAGCTAAAACTTACTCAGCCATAGCTGTTGTATAAACTAGTCTATAAAGTATACAAAACATTTGCCTATCACGGCTCTGAATCAGTGATGTTGGGAATCTCTAATGGTCTAAATTTACAGTATTTTCTCTGAGAACTCCATTTGGGGTACAACTACAGAATACCCTGTCTTAATTAACTTACAGTATTCACTGCTGTACTCATGTGGATTCATCGTCATGGTCCCAGACTTTATACAGCAGCAACCTAGTCGAGCAGTGACTTCAACTACAGTAAGACTACGCATCCAGAATAAAGTGGATGTAGTTAATGCATTCATAGTCTTTTGCCATTGACTTCAATGGCATCTACAATTCCAGTTACAAATGAATATCTAGTCCAGCAGTGACTTTAACTATGACTATACGAATCCTGCTCAAAATGGATATACTGTAGGCTACTCGAGGAGTGACCATGACAGCAACTATGAATCCAACACAAAATTAATATTTAATGTTAGTCAAGAAAAAGGACTGAAGGTCCTCTTCAGGACAGGCAGTCAATGTCATTTTCTTATTTTGGAACAAAAGATAAATATTACATCATTGAGATGTATCGCAGTGTTTTTAAGCCCTAGAGCACCTTTTGAATCTCTGGGAACCTGAATCCATAAATTCCATAAACATTTTCGAGAACTGTGGGGTATTTTATTGTTGCTATGATTTGGAGGCTGGAAAAATGTTTGTTGCTAGGGAACCTACTGCCATTGTGCTTGGTGCTCAGCATAAGCAATGGAGTAGGGAAAACAAGCCAGTGAGCCAAAACTGGAAAAAAGGCAGTGGCTGGCCCGACTTAAACCAAATGGTTGGAAACTGAGCCGTAAAACCTCATCTAACTCTAACTCTCTTGTTGCCAGGGAAGCAAGTCAGACTTCAAATTTCCTACAGTGTTTAACATTATTTTGTTAACCATAAAAAACCAAAATACCTCGACTATGTTCCAATATATTCCCCCAAATGTTGAGGTTACCTAGCTAGAAGATTCCCAGATGCATAACTTTTCTACCCAAACTTAGTCCACTAACTATCATACTTACATTTCACTTCCCATTAGCACTACTTTGACCCACATTATGTATGTGTGTGTAGCTGTTATTTAATGACCTGAAAATTGGGCTATCACTGTGTCAGTGCAGCCTGTCTCGCAACAAAAATCAGGAGTGAGTTGTTTGTTATGAATACCTTTGTAAACAAAGCATGTGCTACTATATGAATACATCTCACATTACATGTATGATGTACATAGCCTCATACTTGTTGTAGAGTGATGTCAGTTATCACGGATATAAACTCAGCTTGTCATAGAAATCTTAAGTAATGACACATGTCACCCTGTTGTCTATGTTTTTGGCTAGCTACTGTACATGTGGTTACGAAGATACTAGTTACATGTTAAATTCATGGAGTTGGCATTTCAAACACTCTAAACTGGAATATACATATTTACTGTTTCATGTCATCTGAAAAGAAGTCCCCGGTCCATTGCAATGAACTTCTACTCTTGCCCCAAGAACATCCAAGCCATCACATATCTTAAACATTTTAAGTATTTAATCTTTAATACACATCCTCTGTCTTGGAACCTCATTCTACCTCCCTAGTTAACAAACTTGAGCATATCCAACAAAGAGCAAAGATTTGTTATTCCTCCCATAACAGTGTGATTGAATGATAAACTAGGGTGAAACAGCTTTAAAAATAGAAGAGCTACAAATAGATTATAAAAGTTTCTATTTAAGGCTAGAATGGGCCTCCATGCTTTATCAGTTAAAGACCTGCCACCAACAGAGGGTGACGGTGGCACAATAGGTTAGGAAAATTCGTACGCTTTCCTATGGGAGCATTTCAATGCTTTGAGACATGCCTATGCATATTGTATATTAAGAGCCTAACTCTAATTGGCTAAAACCCTAACCCTAATCCTAACCCTGATTGGTCCTAACCCAATGTGCTACCGTCATAGTGAACATACTGGTAAAAAAGGCACTTCCCTACTTTTAAAATTTACTCTTGGATTAAGCCAAGTTGAATAGAGTATTGTGTGTGTGCATTCATCCATGAAGCCACTCAGGAAGTTAGTCTAGTGACCAGCACAATGGAAACAATGTGACAGCATTCTTCAACGAAGCTGTACACAGTAACCACTGTGGCTGTCAAGATTTCAGTTTTTTCTGCCTGGGTGGTTCAACTTTTTTCAATTGAGCTAAGGGCACCTTCCTCTTATGAATCTGGCATCCCTGACAGCATCAACACCACAACAGCTATGTTCTGATCCAAACTTTTAACTTGATGCTAGCACAGACCTAAACTGAAGTTTTTTTTTTCTCTCATTTGGGAACAGAAAAAGTCATACCAAAAGAGCAGATTAAGAGGAACTCAAAACCACAGACTGTGAATGTGTGAAAAATGTTTTGTGCTTCCAATTGACAGGCTATATTGATGTTGGAATTCCTTGTAGAAGTTGAATTTTTCACGCCAATTTGAAGACAGCCAAGGAAATTGTGCGCACCATTACTCTCTGTACAAGTAATGCTTTCCAACATGCAGACTGAACTTCACAGTCTGGCCAGTTCATTGTTATAGTGCTAAACATGCTTATTACAGGTTCAAGCAATATATGGGCACAACTCTATGTTGCCTCCATAGCAGGCTGTACGGCATATTCCTTATTCAGTCATATCCCTAACGCCTGTCAAAGTGAATACGGAACAAATTCTTCTGATATTCATAGAAATATGTGGCCTCAAGACTGGTTGAATAGTGGTGAATATTCACAAGGAGGCAACATCTGGTCCCGTTTAAATCATGCGGTAGCCTATGCCACCCACGGAGTTGGTATACCCACTCCCTGGTAGGACCCACTACACCCTTTGTTTTGCAACACAGTAATAATAGAACTTCTCAGGTTTCAGTCCAGGCTTTCCGTTTATGACTGCAGGAGTACACACTCTCTCTTAAAAACAATAGCATGAATAATGAGAGGAAACGTGTAAGTCATATTATGGTAATGAAGTTTGCATCTAAAATTGGACGCAGTCCTCTTTGCTTTGGCGGACAATGGTTTGGGAAGCTGAGGAGCTGAGCAAACAGAGTCCGCTTCGCAGGGTAAGGTCTATGTCACCCAAGCAAATCTTTGCTCTATCTGATACTGTAATTTAATCTGCAAGTAAGATGAAAGGTGGAGAGTTGGCACAGAGCATTTGTCTTGATTTAATCCCATAGCAATAGTTGTTACTCTTTAGCCCAGACAAAGTTGCTTGTTCTCTCAGGGGGTTCCAAGAATTGAATTAAAAGGGATTTTAACTATCTGACCTACTGTAGGTCTTGCCCAGATAAGGTTTTGCGGCTAGCCAAAAAGAAGTTAATTTCACTGCTGTTCATCTAGGATCAGCTTGGCATAAGGTCTTGATGAGCCATTAAACATGATCTGGGTTTTTTTTTAGAAATTTTAGAGAGCAGCAGAGAATAAAATTATCCAGATACAGGGTATATATACACTTAGGAGTGTAGACCTTTTTCTTAAAAATGTTACAAAAAGGCATATCTTCTGTTGCTCAGGGACTTGAAAAAAGTTTAAAACACCCTGTTTGCAGCCAACACAGCCACATATTGTACTGTAATATTCTTGAAAGCACTTTGCAGGAAATCACAAAAACAATGATGATATTTAAATTAAACAGTTGTTGCAACAGAACTACTGTAATATCAGTTGTTAAAAAGATTTATCAATGATTTCAAATATAAAGGTACAGATTGAGAGCTTTGCATTATAAAGTTGGTTTTTACTTTACAGTGAAGTGGTCAGGATTGTTGAAGCATGAATCAGTCACAAAACTTCTGGTTAAATATAGAAAGTAAGTGCAATTGTTAGCAAGCAAGCAACCAATGTTGGGTATCTTGTATCTAAATCCTCTTGTCTTTTTTCCAAAAGATATACATATGAGGAGTTTCAGGAGATAGCATCATTCATAAAACAGAGGGCTAATAATTGTCAACCAACAGTGGGTATCATAGCAGGATCTGGTCAAGCAGGTCTGGTTGACTCGGTTCAAGATGCAGTTGTCATCCCGTACACAGACATTAAGGGCTTCCCACAAAGCACAGGTGCAGTATTCAAAGAGGTTTTCTATTTTTGCATCGTACTGGATTTATACAAATTATGTAGCAGTTTTTTATGTCACCTTAGGCAGGGTTCTGGCTTGGCCTACCGACACTGGTTATAGGCATCTGGTGTATCCTTTGCCCCTCCAGTACTTGGTGGGAATTACTAGTTGGCTGGAGGGGCATAGCTAGGATGAAATTTATAGGGGGGAGGCTAGGTTTAAAATGGGGGGGGGTGGGGCACAGCATTGATCGCCATCCTGGGAATTCTTACACTTTTTATTTAGACACAAACAATTTTTGGGCGCCTAACAGACATCTGGGGGTTCCAGGCCCCCCATAGCTATGCGCCTGGTTGACTAATTGGCACAGAATTGATTACAAAACTACTTCCATATTGGCCTTTGGATCCCTGTTGTTAGAAATTCCACTTTTTAAGTTCTATTTGGATACTAAATTAGCTGGCACTGAACGTGGCTTAAAGGGGCTCATTGAAAGGATACTGAATATTTTGTGATGAGTTTTGAAGGAAATTATTGCACGACAATGCTTCTAATTAGCCTCATTAGCCATGTATCACTTCCTATAGTTACCGAAAATGTTAAGAATTGTAGCTTTTATGGGCTTAAAAGCATGTTGTTTGCAATACTTGTCTAAGCCATTGAGAGACCAGCCTCTCTGGAAAATACAACATGTAGGCTACTTTCAAGTGAAGACTTGATCACAGCAGTTGTTTGTACAGTAAAATGAGCTGAGAGCCTGTCAATCAAGTTGGTCTAAGCTAGACTCACTTGTTGTATTTGAATAGGGGTTGCATATGATTGTACCTAGTGGTAAAAAGTGTCTGGTCACGAATTTGAAATAATGATTTTAGTCATTAATTACCCAGTCATTGCTATTTTAGTTTTGGATTACATGTTCAGAATCTCCTAGTTGGACCCTATGCCATCAAGGTGTGAGTAGAACTCAACATGTGTGACTAAAAATCATGAAATTCATGAACCAACTGAATAAGCCCCTTTAATGCAGTTGATTTTATGATACGAACTAAAAACTCACAATTGTTTTGCACAATCAGAACGTCAAATTACCCTCCGTACATAATATAGGTTAATATGGTGCATGTTTTTGACTGGCTTACCAGCTTATATGATTTCATTTTACTTGTTCTGACTTAAAGTTTTTGGCTACAAAAAGACAGAACAGTATGATTTTTGTACATTTTGGGGAAAGAAAAGTGAGAGTAAAAATTCCTTAAAATGTGGGCATACTGTTTTGTCGGACATTTGTTATGCTGTTTTGTTGTTTTGCCACACAAACACCTAGTGTTTCCACAAGTGCCTTGTAATGGAACTTGGAAGTCACTATGCATGTGGTCAAACTGCCCCCTTTCCACTTCTTTCTATAGGGTTAATTGGTCAAAAAGTGGAAGACAAGTGAAAGATTACTTTGCATGATAACAAGAAAATAATGGCCATTGCTGCACATATGCACTGTGTATTTACTTCACAGGCAGTCTAGTAATACACGATACTGAATGTGAATTGTACTTGGTCTTATCAAGTTCACTTTAAAGGAATAAATTAGGGGATTCCAAGCTGATTGGGACCTTAAACATCTTGTTTTGGGAGGTAACCCTATATTTGCATAGTTTCACTGCTGGTAAAGGTTTTATTGGATACAATAAAGTTTGTTCATATTTTTGCTATCAGTATATTATCAGAGGGATGTATAAAGTAGTCAGGGTTGTAGCTGGACCAATTTTAGTGGTGGACTGAAAGTAAAGGTTCTAACCAGAGTATACCTAGTGAAGTATGTATTTTTTGAGTGAGTGGGATAGGGTACATTCTGGATTTATTGTTCCTTTATTACCTAGGTACTATTTGACCAAAACTGGAAAATACCAAAAAAAGGTTGATTTTTCCCTCTAACTTTCACCAAAACCAGGCAGTGCCAGCTTAATAACTGGTCGCACTGGGTGCTTAAGAACACTTCCAGGCAGTATAGCCCAGGCGCGTTCATAGGTGTGACAACCCTGATTGTTTTGTATTTAGTTAACTGAAAAATAGTGTTGTTAAAAAGTCTCCACAAATTATATTTGGGTCATTCGAAACCACAAAATCCAGGAGCTTGGGATGGCACTAACCCCTGGACCCCACCAGGGAACTTAAAATTACAGGACCCAGGAACTCACCTCTAGAAGCAAAGTTAGATTTGTTGCTTTCAAATGTCAGAAAGCCTGTGGAAAAGTCCAGACTACTGTATGCAGCATGTACTGCCTTTTAGTACTATATTAGGAATGGAAAACAACTTTTGTAAAAGTTATGAAATGACTTGCTCATCATATAATTTTCATATTTCAAATGCATCAGTTGCTGGCCACTCAGGACAATTTGTTATCGGCAAGATTGGAAACAAGGAGGTCCTTGTGATGTCTGGACGGCTGCATGCTTATGAAGGATACCCTGCTTGGAAGGTAATGGTGTTGCATTTTTACTTTGCATTGTCTCTTACTTGTTATTAGGAATTAGGAAATCAGGAACATCTTAAGTGGCAACTCAAGTACACCAGCATCCCACTAAATAAAATGCTGAATTTTCTATCCGGTAAAGTGTTGAAGTTTTCCATCATGGGAATACTGTTTGGAGGTGGCTTGGTGCTTAGAGTATATAGCCTTGTATCATTGATTTCGAAGGATTTGACCTTATTAACGTGATATCTGAAGAAGGATGACTGTGAGGGATCTGATGCTTGTCATGTGGGTGATTCATGTTTGTTACGATATATCATTTGGCAAGGAATCACTGAGCCTTTTAGCTTTCTGGTTAGAATCCAGGATTAAATTACAGTAGAACCACATGGAAACTTTCCAATGACTCAGAATTGTTTGCTTGACCTAGCTTTTTCCAGTGGTGCTGAGGGTGTGTCAAATTGATGAAACAAAATGTGCTGGTTTTTGTCTGACCTAAGAAGTCAGACTCAGGAAGTTTTCCATCTTCAGTAGGTCTTTGCTCTGTTCAGCTGAACACATATTGGTGTCAAGCAAGGATCCTACACCTTTGACAGCTTTTGGGATATTAACTAAAGACTGAGATACCCTCTTGTACTGCAGATTAGAACATCAAATAATAGTCTTATGAACAGAATTGGGAGTGATAAGTTCACCTTTGCCTCTTTATCCTCTACATTCTCATGAAAAAGGAGGTAAATCTCACCGGTGTTGAACCACAATCAGTCTGGTATATGGTCCCTGGATGATGAACTCAAGTGGCTTTCAGACTAGACTTTGTAATGTTAAATAAAAACCAGTGACAGCAATTCGTTTTCAATATTGGGCGGACATGACCTCATATTCAAATGATTTACTGTGTGAAAAATCAAAGTCATTCTGTGATTTCCTAATATTGGGGGGGGGGGACATGTCCCCCTCCCCCCCCCCGGATCGCCACCCGTGATAAAAACTACCACCCTGAATCATGTACTAACTACTAAAGTAAACTCATATTGTAATGCTCACAATCAACAGGTAACTGCTCCTATTAGAGTGATGCATCTTCTTGGGATTAAGACTCTTATCGCAACTAATGCTGCTGGATCATTGACGCAAGCTCATAGCGTCGGAGACATTATTATTATCAAAGATCACATCTATCTTCCAGGACTGTGTGGTAATAATCCTCTTGTTGGACCTAGTGAAGAAAGGTTTGTTATTACATGGAAACATTATAGGAATTTGATCAAATTTGATGTTAAATTTTCGAAAATTATTTTACTGTAGCTCTGCCTATATTTAAGTTGTGATGGCTAGAACAGTTTGCTGTATATAAGTGAACTTACTCTGTCATTAAGGAACAAATTCAGACACCCTTAAGTTTGTATTCTCTAGTATTCTTATTTGTTTGTGGCTCTGTAAACTTCAGTGACAAGTTTTTTTTGTTACTGTATTGTAAATCTTTTGCAAAGTTGCTCTTTGATTCATCATGAGAAACACTTGTAAGGGAAACAACAAGATATGTATTGTCTGTAACTTCAAACTGGGGAAGAATGCTTTACAATGGTAACCAAAACAGGTCTACCTTGTTATTGCTTTATCTATAGGTTTGGTCCAAGGTTTGTTGATGTAAGTAAAGTTTACCCAAATTCTCTACGTACCCTCGCAAAAGAGGTTTCCAAAGAACTGGGTATTGAGGGTTGTGTTAAAGAAGGTGTGTACTGCATGGTTACAGGACCGATGTATGAAACGCCAGGAGAGGTGAGGCTACTACGAATGGTTGGAGGAGATGTAGTAGGTAAGTGTGGTTTATAGTTTAATTTTTAATGTATTTTCAGTGCAGGAAATTGGATAAGTCTTCTTTCAAAAAAGTAAATAAGTGTCGCACGGTAGGAGTTAATAGCAAGAATTGTTGACAAAGGTGCAACCTTTTGTTGAAGGAGTATTAACAGGGCTGATATAAAGCACTCATCCTATCGCCTGAGATGACTAAAAATTGCCTCAGAGGACCACTTCCTCTCTTTTAGCTTTTTGAATGGACTAGTAAATTTATGTGTAAATGAATAATTCACTACATCTGTAAAAAAATATGTCATAACAGTCATAAAAATTCCCGAAAAACTTGATATTGAAATAATGGTAAGGACTGTCATTCATCATTGAAACAAAAGAAAAGAAAAAGATCACTGGCAAGTATACAGCATTTAAAACAAACTTTGTTGCTATGAGAATGGCATGAAACACAATTCATCTTTTGTTTGTCATTTTCGTTAGTTAGATGAGGTTTAACGGCCCAGTTTACAACCAATTGGTTCAAGTCGAGCCGGCCACGGCCTTTTTTCC
>WURT03071826.1:0-13402 GCA_009936505.3 Holothuria glaberrima
CCGCCTTACTTGACAACTCCCACCCGGACGATTTCCTTGAACAACTCTCTTTTGAAAGACTATAACCCCTGACTACTCCCACCCACACAATACCACCATCCTGACAATTATCTCTTGAACAAACGCTACCCTCGATATACGGTAGTCTGAATTTTTCCGGTGGGGAATGTACCAGAGAGGCAATTTTCATGTGGGATTCTGCCCAGTCCAGGGAGCAGTTGCCCGAGAGGGGAGGGGAGGGGGGAATATACAGGGAGTGGAGGACGGTGTGCTTTTACGACACTATGGTGTAAGAAGCTAGAAGTGAGAAAAGTAGCAGTTCATAAGCTTGTGTGGAATGTCATATGACATGTTTCAAATTTAGAGTAGAGCACCGAATTACCTTTGGTATTTATCTATCTACTAATGATAACGACGGAGTTTACCCCGTTTATGGAGTGGACTGACCATATATTTTAAGGTTTTTCTTCGTTTACGGGGATATTTTCTTAATACCGTTAAAAAGGGGTACCAAAAGGCAGGGTTAAAACAAGTAATTAAAATATTGCTTCAAAGTCTCAAAATATATGCCTCACCTCACGGATACCAAGCAGTTCAGGTACAACAGGTACAACTAGACAAGAGAAAATGAACAATATGATTTTCATCTCTAAGATACATGTTTCCGTACTGATACAAAGTGTAAACTGTGATATGACTATTGTATTTAACCATACCTTTGAATTAAGGAATAAATCGCATTTGACGCACTATTATTGGTGAAAAAACCGTCGAGACTACAAATTGCAAAATAACGGACAAGGGGAAGCCGAGTCCGTTATTTTGCTAAATTTGGAATCGAGACGGTTTATGAGACAATAAAAGTCCGACAAATGTGGTTTATTCCTATTCTACCACCGAAAATCTGTGAAAAAAAAACTTCATTTTTATCAGCTTTTCGTATTACTGACCGTGTGTTGTGGAATAACAGGTCAGTGTTTAACCAATCAGAATGCAGGATTCTCAATAACGGATGGCTGAAGGTGGTAGAATCATGTTTAGTGCGTTCTTAACTACGTCATCTATGGAAATAGCCTACCACCTCGGAGTACTTCCACGTTTGTACATTGAGTTTATAACAATAGCAGTACTACCTCCGAAGTAGCCCTTCCGTGGTAACAGAGTGGTAAGTGTGGATAGCAAAGCCGTAATTGTAAGTCACAACATGGTAAAATTTGTTAAGAGCTGCTTCATCAGAAGTAACCGCATAGAGCATGGATGAATGAAACTTTGGTCCATCCTACGTAATCGATTAAAGACTGAAATTTCTCTGAATATGAAAAAGAAACACCCCCAACGATAGATGTTCTGATTTGATCATATGCAGGCTTGAATTAAATGTGAGTTTCATTTAATAAAAGTTTAAGTTTTATCCCGAGTTTCTGATTTTCGGTCAGCTCTACCTGTGCCTCTGATAAGATTGTTAAAATGCCATATTTCTCACACTTTTATCACTCGCAATGATATATTCATTGTTAAGCCTTTGCTTGCTCACAGCATGTATGAATATATGCAATTCAATATACGTGATGACTACAACTTCCTGGTCAAGAACACGAATTTGGACCTCAAAACGAACGAATTTAACACATGCAGACAAATGTAGCTTAATGACAACCAGGGTACCAATTGTGTAGATTATACGGTAACAATTAAGGCAAAATTTAAGCAACTTACTTGGCTTGGCCTGTTCCTATATAAAATCCAAATATTGCACATTCTTCGTATGTTTGTCCAAAACATTGGTTTAGCGTTCAGGGGCACTTTTGAACAGTAATGTCTCCATACTTACCACACTACATGGCCTTACCTTTATGGAATGAGTACTTGAGTGGATACAGAATTTCTTCTGGAATCATAAGTCTTTACAAGAGCTGTGAATGTGGCATCATTTGATAATTTGAAAGTTCCCGTGAATAATAAAATAATTCATGACCTACAAAACAATAAATTCCTCTGCGAAAACCTTTTTTCTTGAAAATAATATTAGCCAGCCATCTTTTCTTTAGAACTGCTTATCATTTTTACCTATAAATCATAGTTTTATTATTCTTAATGTTTCTGTATCTAGAGTACCACAAATGCAATACTCTTCTTTACATGTCGTACTCATACAGCTGCAGTGGAGAACCAGTGGATAGTCTTATTTACCGACTTCAACGTATCATGTTAAAAAGTAAAGATGCGGCTGCCGCGGCCAGCTGTGGGCGGGTGGGGGGGGGCTGCAGTCATGCTTTTTATATAGCCAGTGCATTGGCAGGGTTCAATGAATCTTCTATTGTAATGCACCTATGAACAAAGCATGTCTTCAGCTCCTGCCACTTCGCTTAGGCAGCGGCAGGTGAGGTTTTGCCAAAAGAAGGGTCAGTATAAATAGTCACTTAAAAGTTTGTCGTATTGATGGTAATTGAAGGATTTGCTTATTATCAGGTATTGTTATGCAAGCACCAACCTTTTTTCTCCGTAATAAAAATGTCCACTTAAATTTTGGAAAAAGATTTATTTGAAAGTAAACCTTACTATTACAAACGATTAAATGCAATATCTAAGATTTTCACTGAAACGAAATACATTGGAATACATTGCCTTTACTTTTATGCTGGTATGACATTCTGTGATTAATTGTGCAATCTAGTTTACTACGAAGATGTTAGTTAAGTAGATGCTCCTAGGGAGAATCAATGTTCATGTTTCATAACTGAATTTACTCACGTTTAGAAACTTTGCTCAATTAATGGTTGTAGTGAGAGCAATAGTACGTTCCAATTTTACTTGATGAGACCACAGTGTAGAAGCTCAATAGCCAAAATATGTTTCATGCAAATTGAAAAATGAAACAAACCCCTGCAAGCAATTTGCCATCACACCAGCATTGGTTTTGGTCTAGTTAGTCGGATTGAGGTTGGGTAATAACTGGAGGCTGGTGCAAGGGTCAGTCAAGAGAATAGAAAATGGCTCCTATTACACGTCTAAAGTATATATACTGTTTGATGGTCACTTGTAAAAGAGTTTGAAGGAATGCAGCACTCCAAAATAAATAATGAATTCGTGGACAATGTGTTCACGGTTTTTGTAGTCAAAAGTTGTTGTTGAAAGTTTCTCTTTTATAGGCCACGTTGGCGCAACTATTCGGGATCCATTTGGAGATGTCGCCGTCTACCATGGTTGGTGGTTTCTCTGCGAATGAGCGGAGTATGGAACTGTAACGTTTAAGCTGCAAACCTCAAGATAAATATGATATAAGTGTCAGACGAGGACAGGGCGAGGCCGAGCAGAAAAGTGAATGCGGCACTGGGCTCAAAAGAGACCTTGGGTCGGTATTCAGTGTTTTGGAAAGATCAAGGATTGATGAACGCACTCTCGAGACCGCGGACCTGTTTGCATAGATGGGTGTGCTGATACACAGTAAGTGGTTATAGGAATGCTGGATTAAAACTGAAAGAGACAGAGACCCCCAAAATACAAAACTTAAGACCAATACAGGGAAGACTTTGAACATATTTGTTTTCCATCACTACCGTCCCATTCAACTGAAACCTTGGCCGATTGAGATACCTGCATTCTGTATCCCCAAATAAAAGGTAGTAAAATTAATATAAGAACAATGAAATAAGTGATAGAATACTCTTAAGTTTTCATTTTGGCATCACCATTAACATTACTTGACCATTGTAACACACATAGCCCTACAAACAGTGAAGGTAGGTTTCTTCATCTAAACGTACCTCTTTGCACTGTTACGGTGAATGTACAACTGTAACTATTCCCACTATCGTCTGTGAAGTTGTAGGTCACGTCAGTCACCCCCACTGGAAACAAATCCCCAGAATAATGAGACTGGTATGTAACGTTTACTCCATTAGGTATGTTTGGTTCATGAAAGTCCACACTTATGGATTCACTTTTTTCCGGTGAGTAAATGTTGGTGTTGAAACAATTCACTCCAAGTCTTTCGGCTTTGGCAAAATATATAAATAAAATAAACGTAAAATTTAATGTTAACCCCAGTGTGTCAATGGCAGTTCAGACGTTACAGAAATAACAACGGTGTATTCTCGTATGCATGGGGTTTACTCGAATACGATAAAGAAAGTCTAACATCAGAAAAAGTACCTGCTTCAAATATTAGACTGAATAATTTACACCAGGGAAAACAGGACATGCCATTTCGTGTTGAGTGATATATTTGTAAGCTCCAAATTACATCATCAACTTGAAGACACGTTTGTGTTGAATATAACGGAGAATTAACTCAAAAATGATACTTTACTTTGTCGGAACGACCTCGTAGATATTTACAGACACTAAAGAGTAGGCCTACTTTGGTCCCGGCCCTCCTGAACAAGCCACCTGTTACTACAACTCGAACAGATAATGCAAAGTTCTTTCTTTCCTCGGAAACTGGTTAATATACTACGTATAAACTGATCTGATCAATCAGATGTGGAATGCAATCGAATATTGATTTTTTGGAATCCAAAGGGGGAATGGCTTGGTGTAATTCTTAATGACAACTGGGAACAAGACTCTTATACCTTTCATCGAAGGGAACAAACCATTTTACACAGTTGACTAAAGTGACTTACTTTTTGGTCAAATTTAGGTTTCGTAATGAAATATGAATAACTATTTGTTTGGGAACATTAGAGGATGCTAAAATATTTGTATCCAGTGCACTATCTAAAGGGTTCTTGTAGAGTGTTCTACAAGTCTCCGTTCATTCAAGATAGCTAAGTGTGACTAATAAAGTAAGAAAAAGATACCAATTAGACAACTATCTGCTCGCAACCTAACGTGTGTGTTAGAGACAATAAAAAATGGGAGTTCCATGTCTCTCACTTTAATTACCTTTTTCCTCTGAAGATTTTAATGCAAATATTAGCAACTTGTTTTTTCCAACAGTTTGAAAACAAACGAGATCAGTACATTCAAGATTGGTGAGAAGTTTGTACAAACAGATTGGCATAGTCATACAAAGTTACAGGTCTTGCACGTACGTAAAATAGCTATGTAGCCAAGGACATGTTTCCTGCGTATTTATGGAACACGATATTGGCAGGAAAGATTATTATATCATGAAAATGATGTTTTTGACGTTACAAAATAAATTGTGACTTGGAAAAGATGTGACACTACCCATCTGGTGGTTTATTATTTGTAGATTAAAGACAAGTTACTTGCGAAAAATAACAATAGCGTGTTGATTTTATGAGAGCTAGTTATGGTGCAAAAGCTTTTAAAGCAGATCAACTGATATAGCTAGCTTCGTATCACTTGATCAGAAAGTGGTTTACTTAATAAAAGACCAAAGCTTATCCGTCAAAATCATACCTTCTACAGTTAAGAACGTATGTCTTTTTCTTCACATTATCTTAAATACCTTGGAGTAATTAATTCTATCAAAGCAAATATCATCGCACAACTCAAAATACATTCCTTCACTACATGGTTGGCCACAGTTCCTTACATAACATGGGGTGTGGGCATTGAGGGACATAGACACAAAGATATCATAAGCATAGATTCCAAACTTTAAATGGCGCGTTGACTACTCATGGAGAGAAGATATCGGGCGGAAGTGCTGATTACGGTTCAGTCGTTTTAAAAACAAACAGGGAAATGAATGTGTAACAAAAGTATTAAAACTTGCTATTTCCGAACATTTTAGACCCGAAATGTATCACCCTTCGGTAAATTCCACTTACGAGAAGAAATTTATCTCTTTCTCGTAGCATTTCATATAAGTTCACTTGAATATGAACGTGTAATGACTGGTTTGAAGTTCAAAGACTTATTATAGGTTAGTTTCTGAGGTATCTTCAAATTACGCACTTTTATATGAGCGTTTTATTTCTCACGTGCTCGCAACAGGAAAACAACTAGCGACTTAGTTTTATGAGCACGCAGAAGTGCGCATCAAGTATTCAGAATAATAACTGAGAGAATTAAATTCTGGGCGTGTAAAACCCGCACGCAATCCATGCTATTCTAACGAAGGCATTTTCAGTAATGCTTGCATATTGTTACACGCACATCATCGAATGGAAAAGCTCGTATGTCAAATGCACACTTCCTCCCAGATATTTGGGTCTCCAAGGGAAGTCAATTTCCGTTACAGTGTAGGTATAAGGAGTTTGGAATCTGTGCTAATAATATCTTTGCATAGACAGGCAAATTAAACGCTGTATAAGTTTTTAGCTACAAGATTTAAAAGCTCTTGTAGTTTTCAGTCGTACACAATTGTCTTCTGGGCAATGAAACTGCTTTCTGGGTTTCAAAGGCAATTGGGCATGGGGAAATTCGTTCTTACAGGAGAGGGTCATTGTGATGCATCAGCATTGGCTATATAGGTTTTTCAACGACGTCACTGCGTTGCGAGTCTCTCTCCCTCTCCCTCTCTCTTTCTTTTGACGATCAGGCGTCCATTGTACAACAGTTGTAACTAAGGTCTTTTCGTGCGCGTATCGATACCATCTGAGCTTGAGCAGTGACGGCCAGTATGCCAAACTGAAACGGGCTGACGTTTAGCTTCAAAGCAATCACAGAGATGCCAAGGGCTGTTAAAGGGCAAACCACATCCCATTAAATCAATAGAACACGGTATGTTGAACTGTATCGTACATCGTTCTTTGTGTGACACTTAACTGCTTAATGCATGGTTAGATTTATGTAAGGTAACGTCTTATGTTACCTGTGATAAGAAGTATGTATGTTGAAAATACATCCCTAAATACACTTAAGAGGTGATAGTAGCGTTTACACATGTTCAATAGTAAGTTCTGAGGAATCCATGTACTTTAAACTTAATCTAGTACATGCTATTAAAGACCACTATATTTATGATTGACAAAATAACATCATGACCTTAACTTACAACACACGGAAATGTTACCGGGGATTGTTTCCACGATTAGCAATAAAGTCAGTTGACAAAGGACCTGCAGTGCATAGAACTTTTGAATAATGCTCCTATTACGTTGTTGTCGTGTGCATGTTAAATACTTTTAAAACCATCTTCATTAGTCAGCAGCACCATCAAAAGACAAGTAGCAAATCGATTAGCAAAATCATGTAAATTGGCAATTATTCCTCAAGAGTAAACGTGTTCCTCGAATTTAAAACTGAAGGTAGAAGAGGAGAGCGATGCTGTAACCAAAGGATTTTCAGATTTACCCTTCAACGTAGAAAAGTATTAAACGAGTTTTTCAAGTCGTTTGTTTTTTACAAAATTTAGACTTGAACCATCTTCCCCGTATCTTAACCTATGATTTCCATTTTTAGATAACCCGAACATGGTGGCGACACCCCAGAGTCTTGTGACAAGAAAATGACGTATAATTGGCCATTTAATCTAAAGTGTTTTAAAAACGAAGGAAACAGTCACAGTTTTCATCAAAATCCAACAAATATTGACAGTTTTACAGGATACTTTTAATTAAATACCATCATGAATAAACATTATGTAAGCAGGCAATCTCTAATATGGAATGAGATACTAACAAAACATTTTAAATACTACTTTTTTGTTTTGGTTACCATCATGTCAAGGACACTTGCGATTTTGATTACCTCTCTAGTTTATTTTGAAGGTAAGTTGTGTTCTTGAAATGTTTGACTATCACTCAGCAAACAATTAGCTGGCAAGTGGTGAAGAGGTGCTTTATATATAGGGTTAACAAAAGAAATATTAATGTGCTACACTCATCATCATGTTTAGCATAGGGTATGAATTACTTGCAGGAGTTGTCAAACTTTTAAGAGGTATATCTTTAGATTTAAAAATGATGTTGGAATTAGAGTCCCCAACAGATCTTCTTTCCTTAGGATATATTCTTCTATTACTGTTAAGTAAAAACAGCTTTTTTGTCTTTTCAGACAGTTATGTACAAAGAAATGTGGTTAAACCAATTAGGGTACACTATGGTCACTCAACACCACCTTATTCCTGAATCCATTGACTATTGTCTTGAGAATAACGAAAAAAAAGAAAACAATTCTCCCTAACATATCCTCAGAACAGACAACATCTTCACTCTAAATGTCTGGTCAAATATGAACCCAATCTGATAAGAAAGGCACCAAACAGGAACCTGATCAATTATTTGACTAGATTTCTTTAGAAATGATCTGAATTGGTTTTTTTTAAACGGATCTAGTCAAAGTTTGGACCAGATTCCTGTTTTGAGCCCCTCTCGTCAGACCTTTTAAGAGTGTTTAAAGCAATGAACATGTATGTCTTCTCACAAATCTCTATAGCAGGGCTGTAGTCGAGTCTACCCAATCCGAGTCCGAGTCCGAGTCCAAGTTGTTGGTATCCGAGTCCGAGTCTGAGTTCCTGAATCTCTGTGTAAATTGAGATTGTTTGTTTTGAGTGCAAATGTATGAGAACTTTAATGAAATAGTCTTATTCTAACCTTTCTTTCTTACCCTTATATTAAAGATAGCTATAGATCTAAACAATAAGTAAACTTAACGAAACAAAAGACCACTGAACTTCCTCTAATGAACATAGATAGATAGGACAAGTGTACACCTGACCCACAGGTTCACCACGACTCTGAAAATAAGGAGAGAGTTAGTGACTTTCTATTGGCTAAGGTAATTGGTGCCAGCAACATGTTATTTTTCTCTTTTCAGAACTCACCAAGTGCACGAAGCCATGAACAGAACTACATTAACTGATGTGCCCAGCAGCCCCTAACCGTACATTATAAATTGTAAAGCAACACTGTACAGGTCAATATATTTCACTTTTAAGCATAATGAGGGGATTCCCCTTATTTTTAAGAACTGACCATGCTCACAACACTGCATAATTAAGGATACCCTTAGTTCATCACTACTACGCATGATCAGACTATATGAAACCACATATGTAGGCTAGCTAACACTGCTTTCACGCTACGGCGACGTTCACTGAGCGAACAACCCGAATGACTGACATTACGACCTTATCCATGTCAGAATCTAGCTAGGAAATAGCCGGATAATGCTCTTACGACCCATACTTGCATTAATGTGAAATCTGAACATTTATCTCAAACATGTCAATGTTAAAACTAATGAAAAATACGATTATTAAGAGAAATTCAATACTACCTTTTTTGTGAGTCCAGACGACAGACAGTGCGATATCAACCACTTTCATAACCTAAGCCTAACGTACACTACATAAAGCTAGGATACTTCTCATATTATTAACCTGCCTTATTTCGTAGCAAAATGAAGCTGGGAATCAATCACAATCAAACTTCCAGGAGTTGTGATATATTTTAGAAATTATTTGTACCATTCTTTCCATGCAAATCATCAAATTTATTTAATTAGAAATGCTTCTTCTGAACGAAAACGATGTTCACAGCATAATTTCAAGTCGACAACATGGTTTAACTGTGATAATTCAGCTATTGAAGTTTTTGAGTGCTCCCTGTTCATACTGCACACTAACGCACTCTATATGTACATGTACGTAATGATATTTTCAGCAAAGACGTTTTTTCGCTCAGTGTTCCGACCTAGGTTTACGATCGTGGGGAAAAATAGTCGGTCTCGTACCCCGAGTCCGAATCCTGAACGCATGCATCCGAGTCACGCGTAACGAGTCACGGAAATCGGGAATCAAGACCGGTCTCGAGTCATCCAGCCCTGATCTCTAGTTAGATCAATCGAGGGATATGTTGTTTATGTAGTTGTTCTAACGAACTGTCTGCTTTACCCAGTTTCGATTACTTAAGCCTTCTACTACCAAACTTCCATCCAACGTTTAGCATTGTTTACCCTGCAAGTACCGTACCAACCATGTATCAGAGTGACAGAGCAACCTGGAGAGTTGAAAGACAGAAACAACTATGTAGCAACTCTTTGTCGGTTGCAACTGTGTTTCTATATAGAGAAAGTTTACCAACCTGCACTGCTGTCTCGTGACCAAGGCCGGACTCGAGTCATCCAGCCCTGATCTCTATTCAGATCAGTCGTGGGATATACTGTTTACGTTTTTCTAACGAACTGTCTGCTTTACCCAGTTTCGATTACTGAAAGCCTTCTACTACCAAACTTTAATCCAACGTTTAGTAATGTTCACCCTGCAAGTACCGTACCAACTCTGCTTCAGAGTGATAGAGCTACAGAAATACTACCTGGAGAGTTCAAAGACAGAAGCAACCATGAAGCAACTGTCTGTCCGTTGCAACTGTGTTTCTATATAGAGAAAGGTTAATACCTGCACTGCGGTGTCGAGACCAAGACCAGACGCGAGTCATCCAGTCATCAATCATGTAGCAACTGTCTGTCGATTGCAACGTTGTGTCTATATAGAGGAAGGTTACCAACCTGCACTAGTCCAGTCTCAAGTCATCCAGCCCTGATCTGGTCAGATCAGTCATGGGATATAATGTTTATGTTGTTCTAACGAACTGTAATTCTCTGATGGTTGTAACTATGTGACTACATATAGAGAAAGGTTACCAAACTGCACTGCGGTCTCGAGACCGATCTCGAGTCATCCAGCCCTGTTCCCTATTCAGATCAGTCGTGGGATATAATGTTTATGTTTTTTTCTAACGAACTGTCTGCTTTACCCAGTTTCGATTACTTAAGCCTTCTACTACCAAAATTTCATCCAACGTTTAGTAATGTTCACCCTGCAAGTACCGTACCAACTCAGCTTCAGAGTGATAGAGCTACAGAAATACTACCTGGACAGTTCAAAGACAGAAGCAACCATGTAGCAACTGTCTGTCCGTTGCAACTGTGTTTCTATATAGAGAAAGGTTAATACCTGCACTGCGGTGTCGAGACCAAGACCAGACGCGAGTCATCCAGCCCTGATCTCTATTCAGATCAGTCGTGGGATATATTGTTTACGTTTTTCTAAGGAACTGTCTGTTTTTCCGAGTTTCGATTACTTGAAGCCTTCTATAACCAAACTTTCATCCAACGTTTAGCAATGTTTACCCTGCAAGTACCGTACCAACTATGTTTCAGAGTGATAGAGCTACAGAAATACTACCTGGAGAGTTGAAAGAAAAAAGCAACCATGAAGCAACTCTCTGTCGGTTGCAACTGTGTGTCTTTATATAGAGAAAGGTTAACAACCTGCACTAGTCCAGACTGGAAGCAGCACAAAACACACTTTCATAAATTCCCGTAACATTTTGATCTTTGGAATTCCTTTGGAATTTGCCATCCTTAAGATCTTCAGCTCCAAAGTGATTGGGTTCACTATACTGAATACTGACAGATCGACTCCCTCGATAACATTTGAATCTATACTTGAACTGTTGCGAAAACTTTTTATATTAAACTAAAACCTGCTCTTTTGTTTCAGTTAGTTCAGTAACTTCCTCCTTTGCCTTAAACTGGGTTACATTGCTTTCAGTCTGTGGTTTGTGCGGGTAGCAATCATGGAAATTCTTTGCTTTTGTTACCAGAAGATATAAGGTTTCTTTATTAGAATCGTGTCATGATACTTGAAATTCTCATGCACTGAGCCAAATTATACTTCAAAATAGTGGAGGTTTCGTTGAATTTCACATAGATGCACAGTCTTGTTCGTTCTTGCGTGTTCTCAATTCCATACATTCAAACGGCATATTGCTAAGTTCATCGAAATGTCTGTGACTACGTAAAACAATTCCTTTTTTTTTTTGCTAATTAAGCAGAAACGATTCTCATGTTTCGAGCCACCATTTTAAAGAACAATTACATTAAGTCACCGTGTAGCATAACAAATACAAGATCAGCAGGTCTCACATGACCCTTTCTTTCCTCCAAAAGGTTAACATTCTGAATATGAGGCTAGTAGCGTATGGCATCAGTAGCTGTTACTCTCCTTGAGACAGTGTTCACAATTTGTCAGAGTATGTTCTTTGACACACTTTAACGTTTACTTAAGTAATTAGTATTATCTGCTCAATATAGGATATCTACAAGACACGTCATGGACCCATCGATATTGCCAACAAGATGTGAAATTTCATTTTAGGCGCTTTTCGGAGTTTGACACCTTTCAACATTGCGTTTAGGTTTACCAGGGGAAAATATTGTCAAACAAGTGCGATGTACTTGATTTGTAGCACATATATAATATCTCATTGCATTACTGGGTTAAGCGTCCCACAGTTCAAGAGGGGCTTTGACGTAAGTACGGGATTTCCTAAAGCCTGGGTTCTGAAATAGCTAACTGCCGTTCCTCAACCCGCCCTCGAGATATTTCAAGGCGGCCCACAAAGCACACTAAGGTTGAAAAAATGAAGGTAGAGCAAAAGAACGCTCTGGCAATGGTCATCAATCTCACTGGAGACTTTTTAGAGTACGGTCTAGACCATACTGTATTAAAAGAGCCTTTGCAGTTACATTTTCGCTCCGTCAGATTACCTATCCTGACTTTAAGTCTAGTAAAAATATCGAGATGGGAACCAGTATCTCTCACCTAAAGTGTTCGTCTATGTATCATGATACTGCAATAGTTTTAGATGAAGTTAAGCTTACCGTAACGTATGTCATTTCCTATAGTGGATGGATTGCTATCAACTATGTTCTACATTATTGGTGGACTAGTAATGGCAACAGGCGATCAAATATAAACTCGGATGAATAACATGGGTGCAATGGGGGCTTCACCATCTATACTTTGCTCAACTATAACTATATTTAATATGACCGGACGTTCACTTTTAGCAGACTACAAACATTGCACTTTTCCACTTTCTTAAACGGGAGTCAAATATGTAGTTAATAGCCTTACTTATTCCAGGGAGCTTACAACTCCCTGTTTTGACTTACAGTCGGTTGATTTTATGACACAAGCAGGGAGATGTAAGATGTCACACAACTCCCTGTTAAAGCAGGTGCTATTACTAGGCTGCAAGAATGCTTTTCAACATGTATATTACATATCACACGTAAAACAAGACGTTACTTTGCATAGATCTTACCATGCACTAGGTGTCACATAAAGGTGCCATATACAGTTTAAGATAAGGTGGTATTAATTTAAATGAGGGTGGAGTGCATGTATTTGCCCTTAAACAATTCTCGGTAACTAAGTGATTGCAATGCTGATGCAAGTATCGTACCTCCTGTTAAAGAGAATTCCTCCGGAATGTGTTACCCTATGAATGTAACACCCTAACTTTTTGTTTTTGGGAGTAAGGGTATAGTATAAAACCTTTTGCAATGCTGAAGTCATGTGCTCAATATTGTCATGTAGTATAGTAAGCATTTCATACTAAGAGGGACGCCATCTTGTTGTTTACAAGTTCACTTCCTTCCTATTGTCCTAGATCCCCAGGTCCCTTCCTGTTTCCTGTCACGTTTAATTCCCACGCCACTTGAAAGTTCCACGTGGAAGCAGTATCCCATA
>WURT03071836.1:0-13402 GCA_009936505.3 Holothuria glaberrima
TTTCATGCAAACCTGGGAAATGAGATTCAAGAATATTATGACAAAGTGTCCCAACAGTTTTGTCCAAGATTGTAGAGTCCCAGGTTAATGAAAATGACAAAAATGCATTCAAATCAGTGGACAATAGATTTTAATCCTGTAGTAAATACTGTGAACAAATTGCTTAGGAAGATCTTGACCAGTTACTGTCACCTACAACTTGAAAAAGGACCAGCACAAACACACTGTTCTTTTAGCTAATGGGATTTCCTCAAAGCCATCTGAAGTACAAAAAAGGAACCAAAAAAGAAAAAAAGGAAGCATAATTGTAACTCTTTTGTGATAGCAAGGATATAAAAAGACAATGGGTTGTCCTCTTGGCTTCTTAAGTGTGAGAGGAAATAAAATAATCCTTATAGGATTGGGAATGTCATTGAAATAGGAACTTAACTCCTCCAAAAGATAATAGCCTTATATCCTAGAAAATCTCTTCCACTGGCACCTGGAGTTATAGATTTGGCTTAACAAAGGAGAAGTGTTTAGGTCTGGAAGGTTGCAGGTACATGTGTGTGTACTGGTTAAGTATAATAGTGTAATCTATGGTAGTATCAGAAACAAACAGCAGCTATCAGGGCTTAGGACTTCATGCAAGGACAAGGGTTGCTTTTTTTTGTAGAATTAAAGAAATGCCTACAGTGAAGGCAACTTTAGGGCTGAGGTAAGTCGACCATTTCATTCTGTCATTACAGTAGACTATGGGTTTCGATGAAAGAGAAAGCATATGCAGTCATGATGGCATGTGTATGTTTGTATGTATGTGTTTGTTTGTTTGTGAGGCACAGTTTGTAAACAGGGGATGCAAAATAGGGAAACTTCAACAGTTCTCATACTTGATATGTGGATTCCACATATTGAGAGGAAAAACCCAATTGTTTTTGTGGAGGTCAAAGGTCATGAAGGACTCCATGGGTCAAACTCTGAAAACCTTATAGTTGTAAATATGATATCTCTAAAAAGGAAGCATAAAAAACTTCATACTTTTTAGCAATAGCAGTAGATGCATTTTATGAAGAGGGAGAACGCTATTACTTTTGATGGAGGTCAAGGGTCATCTGGGGTCATCAGAGGTTAAACTCTGAAAACAGAGATGGTATCTCAAGGTAGAAAGCATGAATGTGCTCCACTTTTAGCATGTAAATGCAGTTTATAAAGGGAAAGCATCCTGTTAGTTTTGGAGGGATCAGGTTCATCTTAGGTCACTGGATGACAAACTTTGAAACATTTGTAAACAATTATCTTAAGAAAGGGACCATACATACTTACCATACTTAGCCATGTAGATGCATTATACCAAGTGAAAGTGCCCTGCTGTATTAGGTAGAGGTCAAAGGTCGTATGAGGTCACTAATTGTCAACATCTGAAGAACTTTCACAATAGGATATTTCATACTTGGAAACCAAAAAAAAAAAAAACCAAAAAAAAAAAAAAAACATACAGGTGTGTTTATCTACCACATTTATTACAAAAATGCAGTTTGTTGATGTTTCTGTATTCAGTGAAAGGTCATTTCAGGTCTTCAGAAGTCAAAGTCAGAGAACTTTGTGAGACTGATATTTTAAGGTAGATATTATAGCAACTTTACATACTTGATGGGAGGGGAGGGGGGAATGCATCACATTGGTCAAGAACATTAACATTGTAGAGTGTGTATTTCTGGATGAAGCTGGTCTGTTCAGTGTGGGTCTATTGGCTGAGGGTGGGGAGAGGATCTATCAATGAATTTAGAACACTTAAAAGCATTTTACCAATACTTGTAAAAGGAAATTGAATATAAATTGTACAATTTGTGTGTGACTGTCTTTCTTAACTCTCTTCTCTGTTTGAGTCAAAATCCACCTGCTCCCATCACAGGTAGTGAAATGTTGGCAACTACTCATTGCAGCATAATGTGTTTAGTTTTTCCTTTTGTCAAAATTTCAGTGTACAGTACTTTACTAACATACTGTAATGCCGTTTTGGTAGGAATTTTCCCATGTACTTTAGTTACCTTTGCATACAGCTCAGTTACAGACATCAAGTCACTGTATTACAATAATAACATTGATTTTTACAAAAAAAAAAGGAAAAAGCAGCTCCCTAATGTAGCATAGTCCCACATTTCTCTGCTAAAGAGATGTGTGGGTGTGCCTGTGGTTTATTCTGCTGTTACTTATTGGGAAATAATTTAACACAAATTGTTTGTGTACAGTAGTTTCACTGTGCCGTTCGTTTTCACATTTGAGCAACAATTCCAGAGAAATGAATGTGAAAGATAGCTATATAAAGGAAGGAATTAATTTGCTGTATCTGTAATATATTCAAATGAGCAGGATAGAATGTTTCCTGTATCCTCAAAGTGGAGAGATTAATTTTTGTAAGAACTCAGGCTGGGCCAGTCACCATATATTTGCAAGGTCAGTCTATTATACAAAGTGATACTTCACACCAGGGAGTTGCTATTTGAGTTCACACAGTCTATACCTATGTACCGCATGATGAGGAATGCTCACTTCCTCGTCAATGTTACGGACGGGAGTGAGGAGGAGGGGGGGGGCAGTAATGGGGAGTTGAATATAGTAGGGTTAGGAGTAAACAGTAAACCTGTAATCTGTCACATAGCATGTGATTCAGCTAAGTAACTGGAGATTATACTTGGCTTTCTCACTTTGATTGGAAATTACATCATCTCTGCATCTTCTGAATGTTTGGTCATGGAGCTAATACTTTAAACAGAGTATTAAAGCAAATCACTTTAATAATTTTATATAGTTCTAGAGCATTTTTATGGCCCAATTTTTCAGCTGATTTTACAATTTTTGCAGTGTTCTAGCTTTTGCAGCTTTTAGAAGTTCTTTTAGAACAATTTTTTCACACCTTATATTTTCTGTGATAAACATTTTTTTTCCTTTTTACAGTAGCTCACACACTTACATGTGTGAGGTTCTGTTATGAGGTTTTTGTCGTCTACTTTTAGAAACAGCATGCATTTCTTCATCTTTGAAGATATGCTGCTGGAATTTTGTCTGTGTTTTTTGCCAGAATAGTATTTTTTTTTTTTTGTAGGAAGCACCTTTTGAACACCATGTATGAAAATTGATTTATAAGCCATTTTCTTGATATTTTCTTTGTATTTTACAGTATCAGGTCAGCTTTGCACACATCACACAACCCTACTCTATTAATAGGAAAGTGGTCCCTGCTTATTGACATAGTGGATCACATTTCTCTCACAAAGATTTTGAGTAGGGTTAATTATCATGGTTCATTTAATGTAGCAGCCACTTTGTTTTCCACTTGGCTTATTCCTTGAAAAAATACTCTCTCTGTTGATAAGAAGTGAATTCAATAGGAGTGGATAACAAGCAAGCTTGTAGGGAATCTCCCTCAGTTCCATATACTAAGGAATTCTCCCAGGCCTTACAGTAGATGTATGTTATGCTTGTTTGAATGCTAGTCATTATTTTGGCCAGATGTGTAGGTAACTAACTACTCTTGTGAAAGAAGAGCATGAAATATAAATTCTTAGAAACTGAGTAAAAGTAAGGAGTTCATTCTGTTTCAATAAAAAACAACTTTTTCATGACTCCTATTTCTGGAAAATGAGGCTTTGCAAAAGTTGCAGCATATTCTGTTCCTGAAATTTAATAAACAACCATAAAGTGGCAAGATTTTTGGCTTGTTATCTTGCTTAACTACTGTACTTCAGCATTTTTTCTCACTCTTATGGCTATCATGCATGCATATCAAGAACATCTTCATAAACTACCTATTCATGCTGTGTAATTAAAGCAGTTTGCTCTTTCTCTCCCTCTTTCCCATAAAGGCCCTTTTGTGATATATAAAAACTAAAGAAAATACCTTCAAATTTTCTACATCAAAACATGTAAAAATTAAAAAGTATAAAACAAAAGAGAGTGACATGTAAGGGACAGACATGGTCTAGTGAATCTTGTATCAAAGGCTCAATGCTCAGTTCTGATAAAAGAATAATGTGTAAATTTTTTACAGAGACCAAAAGTGCAAAACATCACCCTCCATCATATAGCAGAATAAATGAAGTGGTTGCTTGAACAAAATAGCAGAACTCTGCCAATGTGTCCAGAATTAAATAGTTTCATTTAACAGAGTGGCACTACGTGTTTCATTATGTTTAGTGTTTCAGGAATCTGTGGCATAATACCTTAAGATTTATATTCAGAGAAGGTCTAGCCCTGAAAATCTGTTTCATTATGTTTAGTGTTTCAGGAATCTGTGGCATAATACCTTAAGATTTATATTCAGAGAAGGTCTAGCCCTGAAAATCTGTTTCATTATGTTTAGTGTTTCAGGAATCTGTGGCATAATACTGTACCTTAAGATTTATATATGTATTTTATGTGATAAAGGTAATCCCCCCCCCCCCTTGTTTTTACTCTTTAAGTTGCGTTCACAGCAAAACCGAAATATGCTGCATTTTGCGGGTGGGACGCAAAATTTGTTATTTCAGAACAAATGGTTTGATTTTCTTAATTTCCATTGAAATAAAATTGCCCCGATTGTCCTAGGAAAACAATTTCGTGTCCCACCCAGAAAATGCAGCAGATTTCGGTTTTGGTGTGAACACACCTTTACTGTATTTTGTAACTTTGTTTTTTACTGCTTTCCATAACAAACCTTGCAATTTGAGGAAGTCATGACTAAATGAGTCATCAAAAAATAAAGTTATGATAATAATAAAAGCAAAGGTACAGTATGTTGTCATGGAAGTGTTTCACAGAATTCGAGATTAAAGTGTTTGATCCAATTGCATCAATTGAATACAGTACATCTCCTCATAACTTTAAGTGTACCATACAGTATTTCATACACTCTATATCCAGTATTCTGGACACCTCTGAGATGAAATGGCCCAGTGTGTATGTGATTTACAGTATTGAATTTAAATATAATCAATTAATCCAGTGGGAATCATTTGAGGCACCTCCTGGCGTCCTGTAACATACTGTATGTAGAGGATCATTACTAGATTACTACAACCTGTAAATTGTAAATACTAAACTGCACCTCCCAGGATGTGTCGCTGCCTGTATAGGCTATGTGTAGGGACTGTTGCTAGCTCTATGAAAAAAGAGGAATGAATGAGCGTGGGGTAAGGAAGGATGTTCATTGATTTTCGCTTTTGTTCTTGACAGAAAGGTTTTGTGTTAATAGAAGAGTACTCATATAGTGTGCTCTTTCCCCTGTTTTGTGTGTTCCCCATTTTCATGGTCACATGTGGATAACATTCAGCCTGTAGTCCCTTTTTGAGGCTAGCCTAACTGCACAAAAGTGCTGGTCTTTAGCCTTCTTTAACGGTACTTCATAAGCCTACATATTAATATTCTGTTCCAACCTATGTGAAGTCAAGAGGGTTTTGATTGTCATGGCCTCTGCCTACTGGTTGTCACAACTGTTGCACAGAGTACAGTGTGTGTTTATGGTATGTGGGCATACAGAGATATTACTCTAGTTGCAAGGCATGGAACGCCTGACTGTCAAAATATCCAACAAACGGGTATGAGATGTATTGACAACCACAGACGTATAGTGGGGTTTTCTGAAGATGGAGTCATTTTTACCAGAGAAGACCTGTGCTGCCAGAGCAAATGTCCCATTTTTAAAAAGGCAGAGACAGAGGTTTTTTGTAAACTCTGGGGGCTATTGCCCACTCCCAGCCCCCATGGCTTGTATGCCTCTTGGGACATCTGTGAAAAACTACCGTAGGATTTGACAGTTAATGTCAGACTAAGAAAAATGTACTGTATGTATACTACTTGAGTGGAAACATTGATGCTTTAGTAATGGAGTGCTATACCCACAAATGCTGCAAGTCTGTGTTGGACCTGTACAGGTAGTATACAATAGGTACACCTGTACAGGTACAACCTACAGGCAGTATACAGTAGTTTACAGAAAAGGATAATAGGGATATTGGTCGTGGTTGAATGGTTGTAGAACCAAGGCCCAGGTAATGAAAATCAATTAAGAATGAAAAGCTGTTGTCTGTAAATCCCACAATAGACTGGGTTTTATGTTTCTGGAACCTGGATGGAATGACTGGAAAATATGTGTAGAGCTAAAGTAATCATGGATAGGAGGACATCATGTATGAAGTACTTACATAGTGGTTCAAGGCACTGGAGGCCATGGTTGGTCAAAGAGCCTAGAAAGGGAGGGGGGACTGTTTAAATGCAGATGGGAAGAGCATTTATCATGATTAGAAATCAGTTGATGAAGGAAGGAGAAGAAAAAAACCTTGAAGCAGTCTCCTTTTTACTTAGACAATATTCTTTCACTGTATATACTGTATGTGCCTAGTTAAAAACCAAATCTCATAGGCCTTAAGATTGTATTCCATTGGACAACTGATGTAAGGGAACATAAGTTATGATATAATTTTTTTTTTCTATCGTACCTGATATTAAAGAGGAGAAGGCCTCATAATGTTCAAACTCCCTCCCCCCTCCATCTTCCACAAGAAAGAAAAATAAAATTCAAAATGTCCCAGAAGAGTCCGCAAAGCACATGTGCATTCAAGCAATCGTTATTTTTCTCTCTATGTTATGGCTGATGCTCCGCATAAGCAATGGAGTGAGGGAAAACAAGCCAGTGAGCCACAACTGGAAAAAAGGCCTTGGCCGACTCGACTTGAACCAATTGGTTGGAAACTGGGCCGTTAAACCTCGTCTAACTATCTATGTTGTGGCTAACTTGACCGTTAACTTTGGCTTATGTTGCCATAGACATCTCGCATAATATATCATGTAGTACATTAGATTAACCATAAAATATGTGTCAACTGTTCATTGTTTTATCTGTGTGGTATTTAAATTCAGAATCTTGCATGTTTGCATGTCACCATGGTATGTGACGAGGTCTTACGTCATTGGCCATGATTTATTTTTTGGGGGAGTGATCTAGAGATCTAGAAGTATATTGTCAACTTTAATCTGAAAGAATGCTGCAAAAATTCTTAAGGGTTGCATTTTATATTTGATGCTCTGTCTTGTGAGGTATCAGGGTTATAATTATATCAGAAGTGTCGGTAGACCTTATGCTTTCTAGAAAGGGGAAATTACTAGTCAACTGATGACCTTTGGAAAGTACGCATGACATTGCAGCTGTGTGTTACTGTGAAATGGAATTGAAGCTGTGTGTCATTGCATTATAATAGTGTTGTTAGGGAGTCTGGACTATCCTTAGATGGTTAGATTTATAAAAATGGAAATTACAAAATGGTTTGCCAATGACCTGTGCAAACTATCTGGTGCCAGGAAGTTTTGTGTCTTACAGTACAGGGTGTTCCCTATGAAACTGTGGGGACTCACTGGAGCCATCAGATTGTATCACAGTTGTACAGTGGTTTAGGTCCTGCCATGTCTGCCAACTGTTAAAAACAGTGTTAGTCTAAATAGCCAAATTCAAAATTGCCTGCATGTTGAGGTATCTCATTTGCGTGAATCTAGTGAAGGTGTCTTTCTACGTTATAGCTTCCATGAATTCCTGCTACGGGTCAGGCTTCTTCTGTGATTCCAACTACGGGAATATCTATCATCGGATAGTGTTTTGATTTGATCATTTTAGCCCTTGCCAATCATTAACGTATTGGACATTTATTTATCAGAGCAGACAATCAGAGGTAACATTTCCTCTGACTGAAAGTTGAGCATTTTTGCTGGACCAGATCGAAAACAAAAATTGTCATCCAGGTCAAGCCATTTCTGTGGAGGGTTTCCTTCCTTGTTCATAGGAAGTGTTTTTTTTTTCTCTTAATTTCCCGTAGGTCGTGAGAAAGGTTGAAATTTTGTTTCCTGCATGGTTTATTCACTTTCTGGAAACATCAAGTTCCTTGTTATTGCAGAAGGGTTTCCGTTTTGTCAGTTATTACAATGTTTTGGTCTCGTTCCGTGCATCCGTTGAAACACTTTTGCTCACAAATGATTTCCTCTCTGTATGTCCGTAGTATCCTAGGCGTTGCTCCATTTTTTCCTTACGGTTGTAACAGAGATCTGGAAATCAACTTAGCTGAAACTTATCAAACATGTGAATGACTTACTGTAACATATCTTCTCTTGAGACTTTCGTAGCAATGTTCATGACAGTTCACAGAAATGATGACTTAATCCTTTCTTGGGATGCTGTATTTTTGGTTTTGATGAAAGAGAAACCTATGCAATTATTTTGGGGTGTGTGTGTGTGTGTGTGTGCATCTGTGTGTATGATTGTGGTGCTCAGCTCATTAAAGGGGCTCATTGAGTTGATATTGAATATATTGTGATGTTTGAAGGAAATTATTGCATGACAATGCAGAACTAATTAGGATCATTAGCCATTTATCACTTCCTCTGGTTACCTAAAACTGAAGAAATGTAGTTTTTATGGGCTTAAGAGCTTGTAGCTTGTGATACTCGTCCAAGCCCTTGATAGACCAGCCACTCTGGAACATACATGTATTTACAACTGAAGTCTTGATCACAACAGTTGTTCATAAGAGGGGTTGAGAACCTGTCAGTCAAGTTGGTATTTAGCTTCACTCATTGGTTGTATTTGAACAGAGGGTGCATATGATTAATATCTAATGATAGAAAGTGTCTGGTCACGAATTTGTACTGTAATTAATGATTTTAATCATTTATTACACTATTATTGACTTTTAGCTGCATGTTAGATGTTTAGATTCTCTTAGTTTGACCGTGTGCCATCAAGATGTCAGTAAAACTCAACAGGTGTGACAAAAACCATAAAATTCATGAACCAACTCAGTAAGCCCCTTTAAAGGGATTGTGCAGAGACAAAAATCAGTAAGTTCAAAAAATGCAGAAAATTCTTCTCTTTTAGAAGGTGAAAACCGCATCTCAATACAGTAGCTGGCAGCGTTTGGAAGATACAAATTTTCAAAGAAATGCATTTTTTTCTCAAGATAAAGTGCATTATGGGAAATCTGTGATGTCATCGCGGCACATTAATTTGACTTGGAAATTGAATTTCTTTATGATATTAATGCCGCTGTAGGGAATATTTTGCAACTTTTTTATGCTCTACATATGGTGTAGATTTGTGCTAAATCTACTTGGAAACATATTCAAACATTCCAACAGTATCAAATTTCAAGGACAAACAGGACATTCAATTATAAAGAAAAACAAGGAATCTGAGGCAATGTGCCCACTTTACATAACAATCTGTGACCTTGATGAGAACTGGAGGTATTTTTTGACAAAAATAAGCACTTTTTAATATGAGATATCTCGAGTTAGGAAAAGAGTATTACTGCAGGGTTTGGAGGGCATGAATTGGAAAATTTTTCTCTTTCACATGAGACCCTTGTGAAATGCAACTGGAAAATGCCTTTAACACGATACTATATCTCAATAAGGGGAAGCTATGACAGTCCTTGTACATGGTATGGATGCCTCATATTGAAAGGATCAAGGCTATTGTGTGTGGTGGAGGTCGAAGGTCTTCTGAGGTCACCAAAGGTCAGACTTGGAGAACCCTGTCAACATGCTATCTCAAGATAGGAAGGAGGGGTAATAACCATACTTAGCTTGTGGATTAATTTTATCAAGAGGAAAAGGAAAAGGTCTTCAGGGGTCATCCAAGGTAAAACTCTGAAAACCTTGTTGACATGATATCTCCAGGTGAGAAACACAGTAAGTAGGCATGCAGTAACATGTAGATCTTTGCATGATATTAAGAGGAAGAAAACTATTGCTTTCGGTGGAGGTCAAAGGTCATCTGAGGTCACGAAAAGTAAAACTCTGAATACCTTTTTAACATGGTATTTCAAGGTAGACAGCATGGATACTCTCCATGTGGATACATTGCATCAAAAAAAAGGACTGTTATGTTTTTGGTGGAGGTCAAAGGTCATCAGGGGTCATGGGAGGTCAAGCTGAAAAACTTGATGACGTGGTATGTCAAGACAGGAATTATAAATATATACTCTTCATACTTTGCATGTAGATGGATTATATCAAGAGAAAGGACCCACTTAATTTTAGTAGAGGTCAAGGTTCATCGGGGTCATCAGATGCCAAACTGTGCCAACTTTGGTTCAATTGTACGGTACATTGCCTCAAGGTTGGAAGGGTGGATAGTGTCCTAACTTAGCATGTAGCTATGCATTATATAACTTAGAAAAAGTACATATCATTTTTGATGAGGGTCAAAGGTCATCAGAGGTCACCAGAGGTCAAACTCCAAAAAGTTTGTAAACAATAACTGTAAGGAAGGAGGCAAGTATACTTCCCATTCTTAGCCATGTAAATGCATAACACTGTGTGGAAGTACCTTAATGTATTTTGTTGAGGTCAAAGGGGTCACTGAATGTCATCATATGAAGGACTTGCATTGTACGGTATTTTATGATTTGAAACTAAAGAAATTTAACATATGGTGTTTATTTACCATACAGTATATTTATTACAAAAATGCTGTTGTTGGTGTTTTTGTGTTCAGTGAAAGGTCATTTCAGGTCACCAGAGATCAAAGTCTGAAAACCGTGTCAGCATTGAATCATATTTCAAGGTAGGTCTATAGCAGCTTCTCATACATGGTGGGGGTATTGGTCCAGAACATTAATATTGTAGAACTTTGTTGTTTTAGATGAAGGTCAAATCTTACCAAAATGAGTTGATGAAAACCTGGCAGTTTAATGCTGTTAAATCTTGTTTGAAAAGACTGGTTTTATGTGGTTTGGCTTAAAACTGTATTTTGCTAAATAACTGTGTTCACCTACTGTATTTTGTCGTTTCCCTACTGTACATTGAAAATGCTTATCCCATATTTTTGGAAAATAAAATTGTCTACAAATTAGAGAAAAGCTGTAATGTATTGAATGTGCATATGCAGGGTTTCCCGTAACCTTTTTTTTTTCGCTCGCTAGTCGGACTAATCATTCAAAATTCTTGGTAGTCTGTAAGTTATTTTCACTAGCCTACCTACTTGCATATTTAAAAAGCGAAATGAAAATTTGTTTTATTCAGAATCTAATTCAGTGAGTTCGGAAATGTAGAAACTGATAAGGAATATTGAGAGTGATGTCATATTTTTACTCGTTATAGTCCGTCGCATTGGTGCGTGAGGACTGGCAGTATTTTCAATGAGAAAATGAGTAGTAAATAACGAAACTAATCTTGACAGCTGGTATATACTGTATTTGAGCTGGAACTGAGATCACTTTTAGCAATAGAAAGATATGATTGTGTATTGTAAAATATACTTTATAACTGTAGAAAGGAAGTAGTTAGATTTTTTAACTCACCAACCTGACTACCAAGAGGAGGGTTTACACTAGCCTGCCGATGTTTTCAGTCACAAATAGCCAGCGGGGGAGTGCTGATTTCAAACCCTGCATTATGTTAAACTAGAGAAAACAAAGTGAAACTATGAATAACAGTGCTTTTCAATTGAAAATTTCACACAATTAACTGAAAGTACTTTTTTGTAAGGTCACATAAAAATGTAAACACTTAAGCATACATGTACAGTACATTTCCAGGGTTCGCTGGTGTTTTTGTTTCTGTTGAATGTATGCATCAACAAAACCTAAACTTATCTTTAGGGTTAGTTCAAAAGGAAACCTCATTGTTTGGACTGCTTTGCTTAAAAAAAAAAAAATTCTGAATCTACATACAAAGTGTTTGTTTATATTTTGTGAGTTTGACCAAATATTTACAGTTAGCATTTAGCATTAATACATGATGCTCTTCTACAGATTTGGAAGAGATTCTGTAGTTAAATGTACTTTTCTACTAATTTTGAAGATTTTCACCACAGATATACTTATCCATTGCTACATCTAATTTGCATAAATCCATTGCGCTGCGTGTAAGTCAGAGGTTTGAAACAGTGCCCCCAATGTCAGCTATTTTGGCTGACAACTGGTCGTCATTCTCCTTCACAGCAAGTGTACAGTACCTCTGTGACTCTGTCTTGCTACTGAAGAAGTGGTACTAATGCCTGGTATGCTTTCCTGCAAAGGTAGAGGGGAATATTATGTCTATTATGCTCCTCCTTACCTCCCATTTACATACTGTATGTACTGTATTCCCCCTAATTGCCTAGCAATACCTATCTGGCAGACTCGTAGCACAGGTGGCACAATCACCCTTTCAACTCCTCCTTAATAGGAGACTGTAAGTATGGTCTCTAATGGATTTGCAAACCAATGAGTTTTGTAGAATTTGTTGTACTGAAAAGTATTGTCTTTGATACTGCTACATATAGATACAGAATAAAAAAAAATTTGAAATATTTCAGCTGGGTATATTAGCATATTTTCAAGGAGAAATAAGATTCTCATTGAAAGAAATTCACTACTTTTGTACCTCATAAATAATTTTTTACCCAGACATGAAAATATTCAAAGATTCAAAATTCCTAACTCATTTATCGTGAAGTTTGGTGAAATGAAGCTGTCGCAGGTGCTGTGGCCAAGTGGATAAAGGCGGTGGCATTTGAAGCGATGAAGCTTAGCAAGGGGATGGTTTGGGGTTCGATTCCCTGCCACGTCAAAGTTAGGTGGATTTTTCATCCAAGAGCAGTCTACGAATTCCCTCCTGAACTAGCCAGGACTCTAGCTTCACTGTTTCACAGGGGCCGCCCGCCCTTCTTTTCTCCCGCCCTGCCCCCGCTCTTGATCTCCTTTCCGTGCCCCACCCTTTCAGTTGCCCTCGTAATTTTACGTACGGTTCTGCAGTGCGCCAAAATTATTAAAAGGGCAGACACAGAAGACAGCTAGCTGAACAGGTATTTCTGTGTAGTACTGTACTTATGCTTAACTATATATATATAGGTACAGCGTGTAAATTCATATTACAGTACAATCTTTTATTGAATCACCATGTATTGACCTGCGATTCCATTGTTTATTCAGCTTGTTGCTACGAAATACCACAATGCTGTGTATAAGAAGCCCGGGAAATCCACTACGCAGGCTAATTCAATGACCAGCCTTCAAAAATTCCCCATACGTATAGTGTGGAAAATGTCTCGCATCGTAGCGAATTTTCTCACATGATGTATAGTGCATACTGTTGTCTGTGCATGTTGTTATCACATATATATATATATATATATACGAAGGTTCGTTTGTTGCCTGAACCAGGCCGGTTTGCTGTGCACGTGACTTTGGCACGCTCCACTTTACAGGATGGGGGGTACACAGAAAATGAGGAAATATTTCAATAAGATTTTGCTCATTTGCGATATGTTTTGACGCAAAAAAATTGCAAATAGATTGAAAGGCAATAAAAAATTATGAGCAACGTAAAAATAGGACTTGTTTTAAAATTTAAGGGAGTACCAGGATAGAATGTATTTATTTTCTATTTTATTTCGTATGCACATGGTGCAAAGATA
>WURT03071880.1:0-32052 GCA_009936505.3 Holothuria glaberrima
TTACTAACGATGACGCCGTTATTGACGAACTTTGCGTAATTCGCGTTCCATAGTAATCATGTGATCCTCCTGTCAGCTGGCTTTGTTTACAACAGTACGAGGGTGACGGTATCAAAGTACAGGAGTCCTACTGTTTCACGCCCGGGCACGCCCTTCGTTCTATACCACGCGCGGAAATGCCTTTTGCGGAATCATCACTACGACGGTGGCACAGAAAGTCAATGCAGAAAGACGTCATATTCGATGAGAAATAAAATGCTTTGCAGATTAACGTTAGTACTGATGAACAAACTATATCCAAGCTTCAAACTTGACAGCCGCTAGCCAAATACTTTGCTAGTTTTGGCATCGTGGTGTCTCGAGGCCCGTGTGAAAGGAGCCTACCGTACTGTCCGGCCGGCCTCGAAAAGTCATCGAAGTAGAAGAAAGGGGTGGTGACGGTCTGCTTATATGTAAGAAGTTTGACTCGTAAAACAGGTAGTGATATTTCTTCCTTCAACTCAGGTGGGGAGTGAGAGTTCTTCCAACTCAAGAATTGAGAAGACTTTCACAGAAATTAGAAACTTTAATTAACATGTACGAAACTAGTTGCGTCGTTAGAGTTGTCACAATGGTCAATATGTTCTGTTAATGATTATGTTAAATGTCATAAGCGAATAGAGTTTCTTCTGAAAAAAGGACGGTTTCATAATGGGTGACTTTAACATTGATTTACCCAAAGGAGGATCTTCTGAGTTTTACGAATACTTTTTTGCACATTAATTTTCTCCCAACAATTACAAAGCCTGCAAGTCGCCATCTTTAAACGACAACATATTTACCGTGAAACAGGCTCACTGAGCTGTCGGACAGCAAACATACCAATAGGCTAAGTATCTTCTTCGGCAATTTGCAGTTATGGATTAAAGTGACCACTTCACCATATATTTAAGAACTTCTCTTGACAAAGAATTGAAGACAAACTACTAGGTTACTTTATGCGGAACGATTCACGTAAAAATACGGACTAGTGCAGTTACGCTCCATCCAGGATTCCGATATTTTTTTTATAAATGATGTAGAAAATGCTTATAAGTTTACGTCAGATATTTAACATATGCCAATGTAAATATTTTCTAGAAACTCTCAATCGCAAAAAACGTCACCCATCCATGGATTACAAATGGTATATTAAGTTACCAGATTACAGTCGAATAAATTTAAAAATGAGCTGTAACATGAATATTTAAAGTGCCCTTGAAACATTATCTCGTTATTCGTTTTTTCTAAAAGGAGGTATAAGTTCAATGGCTGTAAGAATGATTTTAAGAGTACTTGGTCCATAATCAATGGTATAACAAACTCTTAAAACAATACACATGGTTTTTGCAAATAATTCAATTGCACATCCTAAACAATAGCAAATAGTTCACTTAGTTGTTTGTAAATATTTTTTTTCTTCCTTTACTCGATTCTAATATTTAAAGCAGTACTTACAACAGCTGACAATTATTTAAATTAATACTTGTTCTTAGACTCTTTTTATGCCGTATAAAAAACAACCAGAAAGATAAATATGTAAGGTTACAGTGTAGCTTGAAACAAAAATCTACCGGTTTTCAGTTGATAATATAAAGCCCATAATACTTAGAGAAGTAATGAATGTTATTGTCAGATTTCTTGCTTATATGATTATGACTGCTCTGCCAATTGGTATTGTTTCTGACCAAGTAAAATACCCCAAATCATTCCTGAAAAAGGTGACCCTTTAGGCTGCTATAGTGGCAACCAGTATCGTCCAGTTTCCCTCTTATCATATTTTTTCAAAATTTTCGAAAGAATAGTTTTTCAAATCGTTCTCGCGATTTTGCAGGTAAGCATAATGTTAATTGGGGCCATAATGTTTTAGACCATGATATTCGACAGAGTTGGCCCTACCGGATGATTTCATTTTTCCCTTACCATAACCTTGATCCTAACCTTAGCGTCAAAATCGCCCACTCCTCCCGGAAAAATCCTCCCGGGAAAAAAAAAATCCGCTATGGGTGGAGTATTATCCATGAAGTTCAGGGCGCAGTCGCACGTGTCGCACAACATGAGGCGTCACCGGGTGTGATCGGTCGTGAATTATTGGTACAGTCAGGACAGTTTTTTCGTAACTACTGTGCATGCATTGTGCTGTACTTCAAGTTGTGGAAGCAAAATAACAGTTTCGTTTGACAAAATTGGGGAGGTAAACATGTATCTTTGCTTTTCAGTGTTTCTTGTTGTGGTAACGTGCAACGAAGAGCTTCACGTATTACGTTATGCCTTTTTGTAACTTGCAGACGCATGAAAAGTTTCAACTGAGGGCTTATCTTAGTAAAGTTTTCTGCCTGTAGCTTGCAACTGTTACTTAGGCTAGGCCCTGTACTGGGTATCAATAGTTACTTTCCGCCCCCGGTAGTTTCCACCACTGACTTTCCGCCCCAGAATTACTGGGGCGGAAATAACATTCGAAATTAAAGATCACCTTATAGAACTAGGCCTAGGCTAAGTGTACCTACTTGCTTTTCATTTTTGAGACCAAGGGGATGATGAAATTGTAGGACTACAGTATGTTTACCAACAGAGTGATACACATTTTTGGATTGTATTTTTCCTAACTTATCCAACTGTAGGCCTACATGGAGTCTCTTCCATAATCAGAACAAGGACCAAGTCTTTCATACAGCATTGAAATAACCCTACAAATGTTATCAAGATATCGATGAACACACTTTTGTTTCACACAATTGGTATACATATTCAGAGCTCGAAATAATCTTGAAAAAGGGCACAGTCAGATTGAGCAAATTGGCTGTCGGTATATGTTATTTCTTAGGACATTTACAGTGGGGCACCACGGCCATCAGTAAGGGCCCGATAGCCATGGCTGTGGGTGCCATCGCTTATTTCGAGCCCCGCATATTGTGGGACTAGGAGTAGGCTAGGACCTTTTTCGGAAATCACGTAGCCTAGAGAAACATGAGTGTAGGGAGAGAAGTCATCCCAAACCCCCAAAATATGGTTGAATAGTACTCCTTGAATGATATCCTTGCCATTAGTGCTTTGGGCATTGCTTATTTAAGAGGCCATTTAACCCTAACCTAACCTTTGAACAGACTTAACCCTAAGTTTACCTTATCCCTAACCGAACCCTGGCATAATCGACCCCCAGGTGGAACCCCCGAGCAAACCCGTTTTAACAATAGGGTGACGTTCTCTCCTTAGTCGCATGTTGCAGACATGGAGAAGAATAGATCGTAGGATAGCCATAGTACTGTAGGCCCTATGTGTAAAGAATTTATTCACAGCACGGGATATCATAAGTGTATACGTTTTAAGTATGTGTATACATATGTATTCGTACTCACTACAGTGCTAGAGAGAAAAAGGAGTCAGCATACATGTATGCCGTCAGCCTAACTACAGGGTAATGAATAGACCTATGGATTATTGTGTAAAAGATCTACACATTAAATTCAATGTATCAATGTCAACTAAAGAGACCTTCAGTGATAGGAAAATCTAAGTTTGAGTTTATGAAGCCTTCAACTTGCACAGGTAAACATTACGTGATATCACCCTTACTCAAATCGACTACCACTGAACAGTGCAAAACCCGACCTCTGACCGACAAGTCAGGATTTTACTTGATGTTCACACCTACAGATTATAGCCACTGGGATGCTTATCAGGTTTTATAATAATTTTTACTGATTTTTCAAAATTTTAGGCTATAACCTGTAGGTGCGAACATCAAGTAAAATCCTGATTTTTTAACCAGAGGTCGGGTTTTGCACTGGACAGTGTAGGCGATTTGAGTAAGGGCAATTTCACATAATAAATGATGGGATTTTGCATACTGTAGGTCTGCTGTGTATAATAGTTGGTAGATATGTTGGTCAGCTGGGTGTGAAGTTACAGTATGCCCTACAGTAGGGTATTGCTTTTGCGACAATATATATCATTGTAATGAATGGGTGGGGTTAGATGTAAAATCTTAAAATGGCAATATCTCCCAATCAGGATGGCAGATTAGCTTCATATTTGGTAGGGGTTTGCTTATATCCAAGGTAATAATGTTTTGAAAACAGGTAATCATATTTATATTCACTGTCTGGAAAAACATGTACATAACCACCTTGAAATAATTGTTTAGCTTATGTTACAATGTAAAGACGTTCTCAGTTACAGTATAGCGGGAAATTTCCGCGAGGCTAATTTTCCGGGATTCTGTACCATGTATTCTTATTTGCGAAGTGAAGAATTCGTTGTTGAAACAACCAGTATAGTCTTGTACAGAGTAACGGAAGTATTTTCGTAGGCCTGCAATTCGTGATCAGTTACTTGGTCACGAAAAGCGCGAAAATTATACCCTGTGAAAATTTCCCACTATACAGTAGTAAGGAATAATTTATTAGTCATAATAATGCTTTGTGCTGTACAAGCTGATCAATTAGCTAGTGTATACAAATGCAAAATAATCTGTATCAGTTTCTTGTATGCACAGAATGCTTGTAATCTGTAATGTCAGCTCTCAAGGAAAATTGTCAATGACATGTGATTACAATTAGCCTTACTTCTTTCTTTACAGACAGATTGTGACCATGCATTCCCTAGTTGTGCTAGCTCTTGCCTGTTACATCGTACCACCTGTGCTTGGCCTGCAGAATGGTTTGGCTCGTACTCCTCCCATGGGTTGGTTGTCATGGGAACGATTCAGATGCAATATTGACTGCAAAAATCATCCGAAGGATTGCATCAGGTAATTCCCTTGCAGTGCTCCACCCTGGCTGGTACAGTAAACAAGTCGACAGAAAATATGCAAATTGAAATTTAATCCAGTGATCTGGGAGAATCAGTCGCTTTGCATAGAACTGTGTAGTCTGTGTCCCCTGCTTCACTTGTGATGCTACACTAGTTCAGGTGATTATATAGGGATACAATACAAAACCATACGTACGAACGATTCAAATTCTACATTTACATGAACGTTGAGCATAAAATGATAATTACATCTGCAAAGATGAAAGGAAAGTCCAATTCAGGGTGTGAGGCACTTTTGAAAATGAACAGTGTAGTACAGTATGATGTTATGGTGTTCATATTAGGCAGCTCGGGATTGCACTATACCTACACTATGTACACTATGTGGGAATTTTCTGCACGTTGACAACACCTATTCGGGAAAAGTTGTCATTTCATGTTGCATCTCAGTGTTCTCCACAGGTCCAAATTTTGTCGGGGGCTTGTCTCTGATCTGGCAGATGACACCAATCGCCGTCCTAAGGGAGGGGTCAAAGGGGAGGGTATCCCCTCCCCCTTTCGAAAAAATTTTGCCCACTTAAGGTGGGCCTGATTCAGAATGGTGTTACTGTTACATGTGGTGCTAAATTTGAAATGAACTTTTCAAACGTTACCAAAAACAGTCAAAGTAATATTTTTTGTCTGGCAACCAAGGATTTTGTGCGGGGGGCAACATTAAGAATGGGTGCTGATGCACGCTTTTCAGATTTTGTCCAGGCGGCGAGCCCGGACAAAACGGCTAGTGGAGAACACTGCATCTTATAAAGATCCCCTCCCCCTCCTTTGGACCAAAATCAAAATATTTTGAAGAGGGAACTTCCCTCCCCCTCTATTCAATTTTGTTACAGTATCTACTGCCAACATTGTGTTGTGCTTGACCTTCTTTGTTTTAAAGTGAAAATCTTTACAAAGACATGGCTGACAGACTGGTGGAAGATGGGTACAAAGATGTGGGTTATGAATATGTAAATATTGATGACTGCTGGTCAAATAAAACAAGAGATGCAGATGGCAATTTGAACCCAGATGCAAATCGTTTTCCATCCGGGATGAAGGCCTTGGCTGATTATGTAAGTTGGTGAATTTTCCTCATCTTTACAGTACATTGCATTGGGTAATTTGTGGTTTCTGGAATCTGGCTGTGTTCTTCATCATTTATCATCACTCAGAGTGTCCTTTGCAAACATACACTTCACTTGGCATGCAGTGCATAGTGTGTGGAGAAACAGAGACCATCAATTGGCTAAGTTTCATTTCTCATCTTCCGTAAGTTGGATGCTATCATACTGTAGGAGCACCACTTTTTTTGTCTACTCCATGACTAAACTGGATGAAGACTGTATTCATGATGCAATCAAATATCAACTAGTGCACTAGGGAAGGCACTTCAGTCTAGCTTGCAGTTGGCTTTACGGTGGAGAAGGGTGGGGTAGGGTACAGTATCTGGAGTAAAACTCAGTGAAAGCTGCCACCAAGAACCCTTGAATTATGCATCCTTGACTTGTGCTGTGTACAACAATGACAGTATTGTACTTTTTGTAGTTTGTAACCCCTGCAAAGTTGTAACCATTGACACTTTTTTCTGTATCATCACCTCACAAACCATTTTGGTAACCATTGATATTATACTTCTGTAGGGTGGCCTTGGGTCTTTTCCAAGTTGGCAACTAGTGTGATGCTTCTCTGGAGGTAAATACACAACAAATGAGAGTATTCATGCATTACATACTGTAGATGAAATGTCTCCACCCTTTGAGTTGAATGGAATACTGTACATTGCACAAAACTAAATGTTGCTACTGTACTTTTAGAATACTTCTAAAACTAACAGACAGTTTATAAAAGTTGTGAACTTTAGTTGTTCATCTGTACCTGATCAATTGGGTTACCTAGTGATCTGCAATAGAAATGATCACATGATGCATCTAACTTGCTTTGTTCATGAGACACCTTTGAACAGCCTAACAATGTACTACACTCTAGCCTTTCGTTAAAGCTGAACAAATATACAATCTGTTGTGTGAATTTCCACCCTCATTTAATGTGGCATGTTTTCAGTTCTGGCTGTTTGTTAAAAAAAATCAGAAAAGGAAGTGGTATTACATTTCATTAAGAACTGTTGCTATGGTACAGTAACAGCTTTTTCAGGTTTTGTCTCGTGATAGAACTACTACTTCCTGTGCAACAGAAAAGTTGTGACATTACATGTAGTCTGAAATGTTGTAGAAAGGTAGTATTCATTCAATCATGCAACACAGATACCTGTATGAGCACTGCTCAACTTTCAACTTTGGTCTGACACTGTGGAGGTGAATATACAGTAGCTTCCAGTTGGCAGTTGTTATGGCAGAGTATTATGCTACCGCAGCAAGTGTGCTGTGGTTGCTTTGTAGAACTGTCACTTGTAGAAGGCTAGAACTGTAGGACTCTGCCAAAAAACAAGTTAATATAAGTAAGATTACAGGGGAAAAAGTAAATTACATACAGCTTTGTTTAAGCACTGCAAATATTTCCATCATGCAAAAACACTTAAATGAAACATCAAAAATAATTCAAGATTATTTCTGTAATTTTTGATAAAGTATAATAAGAACCATCTGTGCTCTACAATGACAATATATTGTTTGTATTCTCCACTTCAGTCATAAGCATCATTATTGACTGACTGTAGCTGAGTTGGGGCTAGCTACCGTAGGGTGAAAGGTGAAGGACATTATGGGTGAGAGGTATTGAAGTGAAGGGCAGATGTTATTCCACAAACATTTTACTTTGTAAAATTAGCTGTAGAGGTTTTTGATATGATACAAGTACAGTAAGTTTGCAAAATGTTGCTGTTTTGCTGCAGCACAACTTGTGCGGAAGTCGTTTAGTCATTTGTGCACAAAGCTGGGCCCTGGATGCAATTGTGATGATCCAAATAGTTGACTGCCTAAACGTCCAACAGATAAATGAGATGTGTGATGTAATTAGGCTGTTAATTTTCTCAACAGCTTATAGTACTGTATCTGTCTGGTGTTTGTCTTTTACTCATAATGAAGCTGTTTGTATCGAACACATTTGCTGATGAAAGTTTGTAAATACAAGCATGCACTTTGTCACTTTGACGATTAGAACTGAGTGCAGTGATGATGTTGTCTTGGTGTGTTGTGTGTTTTATCCAGATGGAGTATATAAGTAGTGTTCTCTTCTCAGACTTCACTTCTTTCAGTGGCTATGTTTATATCTCACTTTTGCTTATTTAAATTTCTTCTCTTAAAGATGCACTCAAGAGGTCTTAAATTAGGAATCTATGGGGATTACGGAACAAAAACCTGTGCAGGCTACCCTGGAAGCTTGAATTACCTGGAGAAGGATGCCAACAGGTTTGCTGAGTGGGGTATTGACATGTTTAAGATGGATGGATGTAATGCTGATATATCTACCATGAAAAAAGGTACCTTTTTGTATGTACTGAAATTATTAATGGGACAGGTTTCTTCCATGGGCTAGTCAAGGTAGCTCCCTCACCCACCCTGTTAAGGTTTACCCTATTAATTCCCCCTGAAATTTTCTCCCAAAATAGGCTTTTGGAATGTCTACTTTTCAAATTTTATTTTTTTTAGTGTGTAAAGCTTTACCAGGGGATAGCACATTTTGCACACACCCCAACTTTACATAGACAAATTTTAAAAGTGGAAGAATACCTGTCTCTTTCCCCTCCCCAGGATGTTCTACACCCCCTCCCTCCCCCTGCTGGAAGAGCCTTATGCCCCCACCCTACCTCTACCCCAGAAAAAGTAAGTATAAAACTTAAAGCAACAAAAAAGGTTGTAGCAGTGATCAAAATATTTAATTGAAAAATAGTTTAATCTTAGATTTAATTCGATTTTTATATTGCAAGGAAACTTGATTTTTATTTCACCCAAACTAGGAAATGTGCTTTGCTGCATTTTCACTTCAAAGGTCAATAAAACATGTTCCTTTTTTTACCCATTATTAATAAAAGGAAGACAACTTTTTTCTCCAGTTTAAAAGTTTTAGCCATTTTATTTATAAATATAAAAGCAACCATAAAAACTTGTCAAGCTGGTGGTGGCAGTAGCGGATGTTAAAATTGTATATTGTTTGCTCTAAGCAATGGGATTTATCATGGATGACACCTGCTTTGTATTCATACGAGTCTGCTTTAAATGATATGACCCACATAATTAAAGCACTGAATTGCCATGGCACCTAGAGTTATTATCTTATCCTTGTTGATAGGCGATAGTTGATTACAAACTACTCACCACACACTACCTCCTCACCCCAACTGCATCCAGGTGGGATGAGGAGGTAGTGTGTAGCGAGTAGTTTGTACCCAACTATTGGCTTTTAAATGCGCACATGATACTGTTATTACTCATCCCAAGACTGGCAGGTTGTCCGCGCAACAAAACTGACCAAGCCCCTCCATGGTTGGGTACCCTGTGGGCTGGGGGTTGCAGAATATGCCCATGGTATTTCCGGCCTGTCGTAAAAGGCGATTAAAGGGAAGGACTTGTACCGTATTTGAACTGTATTTGAAACCGAACTTGAACTTGAACCGTATTTGAAACCGTATTTAAACTTAACTTTTTTTATCTGGTTGACACTATATAACACATTCGTGTTGGTGTGTTAAAGCTCATCTAACTAACTAACTTATCCTTGTCATGTGAGGACTTTGTTGACATATCATGGTTTTCATCAGCAAATGCAGCAGAGAATTGAAATACCTTTACAGTAATATTAGTGTTAAATAGGAGTACCTTGATCATTAGATGTGTCGGTTTCTGGCACCTTCCTTTATTACATCAAAATTGGATTAAATTAAAATTCATATAAATTTATTGGGCTTTCTGCTATCCAGATTCAGAATCACAAACTTCAAAAGATTCAAAATATTTCCATGCCAATACAAATAAGAATTTAGAGTTATTGCTGTATTATTCCTCCTAAAAAAGATTTAAACTGGCTCTCTATCCAATATGGACTAACTTCAAACTCCTGTGACTTAAATTCATTTTGAACTAATTGATTAGATCCGGAACCATTTATTTTCTCTTCGTCCTACATGAACATTGTGTCCTATCAAAAAGTTTTATTTACACCTTTAGATTCTGTTTCCAAAGACTAAGGTAATGTTATTCATTTAAGTAAAATTTTTTCTCAAATAATGTAAGGTCTTGTACAAACATATATATGGAATCACCAAAGACTCATTATTTACTTCTCTACTCTTTCTTGATGATGTGTTTAGTACTTTATCAATCTCTATGAGCAGTTGCCTTAGCCATGATAGTTGTGGCTTGTGATATCAGTGCTTGTCTTTTTTTAAGAAGTTGAGTAAACTGGTTTTAGCTTACAAAAACTATGAGGCAACAGTAGTTGTAGGTTGGTGACCACTGGAAATGGATAGATGACTTCTTTATCTGATATATTGATGCCAGTGTCTGCATTTAATATAAATGTTGCCCTTCCTAATACAGACCTTCCAGTGGCAGCATCCTTATTAATTAAATATTTGTAATATTCTCTTCCCCTTACAACTATCTTCCATAGGTATTTTATGGAAGGCAAACCAAGGAGTGATATCTTCCTTGAAGATATAACTCATCATTAATAAACATTTTTCACATAAGTTTGTATAGAGGTGCCCTTTAAATATTCAGTTTGCCTATGGCTGCATTTGTCTTTAAACTGCCTCTGCTGTTGGTTAAAATTTTAATATATACATTGTCTTTTCCACATCACAGGATATCCAATGATGACCAAGTACCTGAACGCTACAGGTCGTCCGATCCTATTTTCATGCAGTTGGCCAGACTATGAGAGGGCTAAGGGTATTCCTGTAAGTCACCAATTTTTGTCACATTTATGTGAAACAAAACAAACCAAAAAATTATCAAATGAACCTCATCCTATAATCTGTGTTTTCTTTCTTATGGGTGTAGGTTTTGCTGAGCAGCCTGATGAGCACTGTATATATGTAGTGTCATGTACCACCTGGGATGTCTTTGGCGATGATTTAATTGTTCAGCACAGCTGTTTGGTGGTAACGTTGGGGGGGGGGGGTATCGTGATGTTCATTTCCAAGTAAGTTTGGAGGGAAAAAATATTGTGAGAAAATTGATAAGTATTGATTAGTAAGTATTGATAAGTGTTAATTAACATTCAAGTTCATCAGCATTCATCCCATCTTGGATAACAGGCTTAACATTAACTTTTGACTGTTTAAATAGTCATACACCTATAGGTAGAAGCTGTGAAAAATATTTATTTGCAGCTAATACTATTATGCTTAATGAAAATTGATTTGCAAGTAGGGTTTGTCGGGTGACAAATTGCTGTGCAAAGCTTTTTTGTCCCTAATGTTTAATCCATGGGCTTTGTTTATTATTAGCTGTAGACCCTTGGTTTAATTATGTGGGGTCTTGGGGGCAAGGGTGAAATTAACTGGGCACTGTTTAGTGCTTGTTTCCAGTCAATCAGCGCCCGTTGACCCTAAAAATATCTACCAGGCACCCCCTTTTTACGGAAAGTAGCACCCCTCATCCTTGTAGTTCCTAAGTACATACAACATATGCGTACATCATTGTAGCTCCTGGTAAACACAAAGTGTCCCCTGGTTGCACCAAAAACAAGGGAACCAGGGGATCCTTTTTGACTGAAAGTGTCTCCTGGGTCAGCTAACCTTATTTTCACCCTTGGTTGGGGGCATTCAGTTCTTTTTAGCCTCTAGGCCCCTGTGGAGGGTACCAAAACAGACAGTAGATATTCTTGTGTGCATTCTTTTTAGGTGTGAGAAAAGTTTAGTAATCTAAAGTTACATAAATACATCTTATTAGATATGTGAAAGAGTAATCAGTATCTTCTGTAACTACATGTACATAATAAGACCGATGGTGCGAGATGCAAGATAGTCTTATCAAATCTAAGTGAAAGAAGGATGCCCTAGTTTTGTCATTGCTAAGTAAACCTTTCAAGTAAGAAATGGCTCTCAAGTCTACATTTTAATGGACAAGTCTTAACAAATTCAAGTCTTTCTATTCCCCCCAACCTATATGGATGTCATAAGGAACTTTGTAAAGAGAGGAATAACTCTTCAGTGCTGAATAAGATTGCTTTGCACAATTTTGTAAATAGCAAATTACCTGCTGCTTTTAAAGACAGTCCCTTTGTTGCATTCAGGTATAATTAAAGCTTTTAAAACTGTTTATTACCTAGAAAGCAAATCAAAGTTTGCTCAGTTACCTTCCAGTTGCCAAAATTTTTCTTCAGATACCAAAATTTCCTGTGAAGGAGCTTCACATTACTGAATATTTCTACCTCTAGGTATGATTTGGCATAAAATGCAGTGAAAACAGAAAAGTGTTGTGATGAAAGACAAAACTGGTACCTATTCAAAACTTATTCCATTTGGATCAAACACCCATAAATTTATTCTCCTTTCATTTAGCAATATCTCTCTGACTTTGCAGGTGGATTATAATATGGTTGCTGAAAACTGTAACATATGGAGAAATTACATTGATATCCAGGATTCATGGGATAGTGTCACCAAAATTATTGACTATGAAGCCTCCATTCAAGATACATTGGTACCGGTTGTTGGTCCAGGGAATTTCTCTGATCCTGACATGGTAAGGGTAGCTTTATTTAGTTTCTGGAGTGGCAAAACTGTGTAGTGACTTCCAGTGACCACGCAATAATAAACTTACGAAGGGACCACAAATTGAATAGTCATCAGTGCCTATGATCTACATACTACCTTCAGTAGGGTGTTGTGACCAGTACTTCTTTGGAATTTTTCCATGTGTAATGTGTTAAGCTCTAGGCCCCAGGCTTTGAGTGGCAGCCCCAGGCCACCTACAGCCCACAACATGCACAAATATGGCCTACCTGTACATAAATTGGAGGAGCCCAAAAGTTTAATAAGAACAAAAGCTGTTGAAGGAAGCCCTGGCCTTTACAATATATTTGAAGTAAAAATTCAAGAAAACCTGGCCCATGGCCTAAAATAATGGAGAACCCCTGCCCTCAACATACTGTACATATGTCACACTGTCACAGAGTGTGCGGCTCCTCAGGGTTTATTCGCATCCTCTTAATTATTAAAGTGAGCCTAGGAGAATGCAGCATATGCAGCATACTATGTCAACTTTAGAAAATTAAAAACACCTGCTGTGCATGAATTTGCCCTTGGGATAGACACTACTTCCTCACATTCTCTCTGGCCGGGATGTTACAGATGAAGTCGGGGATAACACATTCTTCTGGGAAGTACCTCCCATTCACTTTTGATTAGTTTACCGAACCAAACAATTTATAGAGTCACTTGCAAATAACCTTTGCAAAACTAAAGTAGCAATGTAAGTCTATGTTGCCAGGAAATTATAGAACATATATTACATGAGACCAAAAACAATGAAACTTTGTACCCAAACTTCCTCTTAGCAAGGTATTATGATTTACAGGTTAGCAAGCATGAACAGTTCATAGGAAGGATATCACAACTAGAAGCTGCTAACAGTACCATTCAGGTAACATTCTACATGACAAACGAGATATTTGTGCGCTGCAGTTTGCCCTCTTAGTTTTCATTAAAGTTAATATAGGTAACCCATAACACAGCAGTTCTTTTATTGTATACTGTAATTGGTTTAAGATTTGGAGTTACAGTCCCATATTAAGGCATTGTATTCTGCCTGATTTATTTCACATATGCTCTTGAAGGGAAGTACTGACATAACATTACATCAACATGGCACTTGGAAAAGAAAGCTTTCATCATTATCAAAACATTTAATCTCACCAACAAACTTTTAAGGTCGATTCATGCTTCAGTATAACTTAATGGACATTAAACATTTCTCAACCATGAGCTATGTCTGTGATTGGCCAAGGGAGCAATGGATGGCCATATATGGTTTTTATAGCTCTATGGGGTGTGAAAATTTGAAAGTACAAACCAACCAGTGCAAAAGGTTTTCTTCCCGACAATGTTACACATTTTGAGAACTATAAATTTTACAACATTAGTATGTAAAAGTATGGATAAACTTATTTTTCATGAAGTATTTAATTTCTTTCAGAAGAATCTTACGTCTTGAAAATAAAGTTGCCTATCTTTACTTGCTATCAGATACCTAATTTTGAATTGCATGTCATGTTTTTAATGGTGTGAGATTTTTTATCCCTTTTTTACATTGCACATACACATACATGAATGGGGGTTTGCTAGGTATAATAGCAGGAAGGCTTTCAAGTAAATATAGAAAAAAAATGTCTGAATGAGTCATAAATGCTGTCAGCTTTGGTATGTATTGATGAAAAGTGCTCCTGAAATCCTCCTTCTTGTCTGCAAGATCCTTACCTCCTGTTTTATTGCTAATTTTGATATTTCTTATTTTCTGCCAATATTTTAAGTTGGGTTTTCTTGAAAGTATGTAAAAGTCCTGCAGTCAGTGTTTTAGACACTTTTGAATTGTCCCAGTGGCTGATACAGAAGAGGGAAAGCGATGTACTGTGGTAGCCAAGAAGGGCACAGCATTGGAGTAGATATTGATACATACTTGAGGGGTTTGGTTTTTGTGAGGTTTATTGCAAGACTAAAAGTTAACAGTCTTTTATTTTAAGAATACTTTTTAGTTATCCATCAGACAAATTGTCTGCCCTGTTTGGTTGCCTAGAAGCAAATTTAGTTGTCAGAAAGGAAACTGAAAAATTACCCAGTTGGTACTCAAGACAAGACAAAAATTAAGCATCAAATTTTGCCTATTACTGAAGGACATAATGAATATCACTGGTTGTTACCTGACATGCAGGTAACAAATTTATCCTAACACACTGTTACATTGGCAAATAGGAGCTTGTTGGCAGAAACCAGCATTGGTGTGATCTGTGTTTCTTTGTAAAATTTATTCATGGGAAATTTTAGAGAATGGGACTTCAGTCTAGTTTCATTTATGAAAATTGTTTGCCTTGGTGGGCAACCAGCCTGATTATATTCAGTCTTCTGTCACAAGTGTTGGTGATTAGAGACTACTGCACTTGTGTTAAAATCAGACCCTAGTATTATGTGCTGCTCTGATGATTACAAAACTCTCCTGGGTAAGAGCCAGCTAAAATAGTATCAGTAGGCTGGTGTTATTTGTCCACATTTACTGCTGAACATGCTCCAATTTTTCCTGTAGTCATCGTTGCCTGTTTTCAATTGAGTTAGTTTTTTGGGCAGTCAATTTTACCAATGTGATGTAAAAGGTAAACATTCCCAGGGCAGACCCACAACTATATGCAAGGTACAAACCATTTGTAATTACACATGGATGGACACCTAAACTTGTCATAGGCTGAGATATACCCCTATAAAAGGCATCTTCCACCCATTGTCAATTAAACAAATTTTTATGTCTTTACCCTATGGAAATCATGGGTTGGTAAAGTAGTTATGCAATGTTTTATCATTTTAAAAGTATCATAGTTCCCCTATTCCAACTAGTCATATTGTGTAACATTTGTCAGTTCTTCTGTAAAATATTATCATATTTATTTCCCATAAATGAAGTAACACTTATTAGTGAAGTAATTGTCATTAGGAGGATTATTTTATTTCTCCTTACCAGCTGATAATTGGGGATTTTTCGCTGAGTGTATCTCAGGCCCAGGCTCAGATGGCCTTGTGGGCTGTCATGGCAGCCCCTCTTCTTATGTCCAATGATCTGCGGACAATAACTCCAGAATTCCGAGAGATTTTGCTCAATAAGGAGGTGATTGCCGTTAATCAAGATCCTCTTGGAGCCATGGGAAAGAGGGTTCTGCAGGTAAGACATTTTATCTAGTTTGAAAATAAGACAGACTTCATCCTCTAAACTAGCTCATCAGCACATTTCACAGCACATGGCTTTCAAAGACTGATAGCCAATGTTAAATGATGTATAAATGTGCTCTTCATTTCTCTGTATTTTATTCCAAGATCTCATCCTGTCAAATTGTTTCAGTCTCAACATAATCAATCATGTAGTTCATAATTATATATACCAAAAAGTCCCAAATTTGGATTGGGGGTGGGTGTAATGTAGAGGGAGATGCAAGGTGAAGAAAGGGTGAAAGATTCAGTTGCTCCTTGAATGTTAAAAATTATCTAGGAATAACAAAGAATGCTTCATTTTAAAGAAAGCCTTTTACTATTGTGTACTCTATGTGTCTTCTAATAGCATTGCTTTAACATTTGTGTTGGGTTTTGCTTTAATTGAACAATTAGCCCAACATGCTTGTATGTTGCAAGGCTGAAGAAAAAATAAAGTTCCATAAAAGTGCAAAGTGTCCATGAAATGATCTCAGGTACTTTAAGATATCTAGAAGTCTTTCTCCAGTATTTTATTAACAATTTCTTTCCCATACCTTACATAACAATGGTTTTGTTTTAAAAAAATCAGTGCACATGGCCACGTGAAAAAAAATATAATATTTGAAGTAGTGTTCATTGGTTTCTCCAGTTCATTCCTAATGGTTGGAATATATTGAGGATGCTTAATGGGACAATTCCCCTTGCACAAATTCCACTTGGATAACTTCTATCAGACAATTTTCAACTATAAAAATTACTAAACTTGACTTGAGTGACTTCAATATTTTTAGACTTGGGTACAGAAGCCGCTGCCCTATTTATTAGTCTAGACTTTGAAAGTGGTGCGACTCCAGCAATGATGTCATAACTGGCACGGGAGTGTGATGCCTTATCAGCCATAACCTATCAAGTACCAATGTATTGTGTATTAATACACCAGTAGGTTTACAGTACTGGCCTCTCAGCAGATGAGGTGCCTAACTGACAGTGTTGGATAATCATAGTGGCCAACTGATGGGGGAGAACTTACAATTGAATGAAAACTATAAGAGCCAGTTGTGTTATACTACCTTATTAAAATCTGTGTAGCATAACCACAAATGTTAAACTCTAGGATATGATTTTGGTGCATATTCTGACAGTATTGAAAATTACCCCAGAGGGATAAAATTCAAGGAAAATAGAGTCATTTCTTGAACATCTGACCAGGATTCAAGACTCTGAAGCAGTGTTTTGTAACCCAAGACTAAAAATTACTCCTCAGACTACTTCCCCAATAGAAAATTTGAAATTGTCCAGGGTGAGAAATGTATTGCTGGGAAATTGCCCTGGGTGGTTATTTTCTGAGTAGATATTGTGGGGGGGGGCACTTTTGTTCTGATGGGATTTGTTTGGGATGTGGGAGTTTGTAAAAATTGTATATAACATTATTTAAGTAGGACTCTGGAGAGTGTGCACAGGAAATTACTAAATGTCAAAGAGAAACATTTTAGAGGGAGACTTCAATAAAAACAAAATACACTGAACAAATAAATTGTTGATGCCTCCCTCTATCTGTGAAGTGTTCCTTTTATATTGGACAATGTTAGACAAAAGTAAGAGTTTGTTTTATGTGATTGATATCTTTTGTACAAAAATAGAAATGTAATTGGACTATTAAGGCAAATTTGTAACAGATGAACTTTTTCATGGAAGGTGAATGTCATGTTTTATTGTCTTAGGATTCAATTATCACAAAAAATCTTGAAGCGTTTCAGCATTTTAATTACTCTGCAGTCTCTGCGTAGGCATGAGGTTATGCCCTTAGATTGGTGGAAAGACATTTGTTCATTGCTTTATCAAATAAAGAATAATAATTGTCCCACATAAATAAAATAACAAATGTTAATGACACTCTAAGTTGAATGGGTCATATCACCTGAAGTTTCGGTCCAGATAATAATCTTGAATTTGAAGCATCAGGCATTTCATTTTCTTTGAGCTACATTTGAGGAAAAGAAATGTTAAATAAAAGGAAGGTGTTCTGGAAAGTTTCAGGACAGCTTGTCATAAAAGTCATCATTAATTGCTGGAAATTGTTGGTATACATTGAAAAGAAAAAGAAAAAAAATTTTAATCATTTTTTTTTATCCAATGAGACACTAGTGAATACAATGGCAGAGTATCTTCTTTGTGCAACATCCTGTGTCAGGAATTCCAAGAAGTACTATCTTATACTATAAGGTCAAGTTTGTATTTCTTTGAAGACATATGAGAACAATTGCATTTCATAAGGAGGGTGGAAAGGGGAGGGGCGGGGGGAGGTTGTAGAGGTTGTACAAACATTTGTGTGAACAACAGTTAGACAAAATTTGCTCTGAAATATAGTGCCATTACAATTTACCTTTGTATTACCTTGTAGTATGGGTGGGGGCTGGGGAAGATAGGGTAGACTTCCATGCCTCTCATGCACATATTAATTTCTGTAGCATGAGCTCTTGGATTGTGTATCCTCATTTTGACACATTTCAGGTTTAATGATGGTAAAAACTTCCAAAATAACCTTATGAATGACATCAAAGGGTCTCCTCTCCCACTGCCTCCTTTTTATTTTTTCTTTGGCACCTCATGCAAAACAAGTCTTAAAGAGAAGGGAATTCTGCATAGTTATCAAAGCTGCATATATGTGTAGCTTTTTGTTGAAATATGTTGCTTTCATATATCCAAGTTGGGATGCAAAGCACATATACCAGCTATGTATTTAGTTTGCTGCCCTCACTGTCGCTCTCCATCTTTCTTCACTCGCTTGCCTTTAACACATTCATTTTCGCTTGTTTTCATGTCATTGCATCAACAGAACATTAGTAAAAAAGTGGAAGTGGAAGCTTGGACCCGGCCTCTTTCAAACGGCGCCTTTGCTGTAGCACTTGTTAGTCGTAACATTAAAATATCTGTGTACTTCAACACCACACTAACTGAGCTGCATGTCACTGGCCACCCTGCCTACCACATTTTAGAGCTTTTCACTGGATATTACTGGGGCCTGTATAATGTGGACCAACCATTTGTACCCAAGGTCCCACCCAGTGGTACTTTTTTCCTGAAAGCTAGTCTAACAATATGATAAATGTGTTAAATATTTTGCAGGATGACAGAGTGTAAAACTCTGTATAGTAATGTGTTAACTCTCTTAGATAAGTCATTACTCTCTGTATGCAGTTGTGCCACTGCCTGTAAAAAAAAAGTGTTAATGCTTGTGAAATCTCTTTTTTTTTGGGGGGGGGCTAACAGTGGCGAAATTATGAATAAAAAGTAACCTTTCGACTTTTGTACTTATGTGCCTTATTAGAAAGCTAGGAAGTATTTGAAATATTTTAAATCATTATTGAGAGTTGTGATAGAGAATACAGTATCTGTATTTGATCAGTTACAAATCATTTCAAGTGATTGTGCCCTTTTTTTTTCCTCATGATACTTACTATGTGATGTTTATTCATAGCAGTAAAGTATCGAGACATGGAGATGCTAAAAATTAAACATAGCAGTAACATCTTACTTGTCAGTATTATAGTTCCTCTAGATCAAATCGTTGGTGATATAATTAAATCAATCAAGTGACCAATTAAGAGGAACCTGTGAATTTATTCAAAGCATTTTTCTGTATGTAACTGATGGCATCATGCATAGTTATTTTTTTTTGTTTTTCTTCTTGTTTTCCTTTTTTTCTGTGTTATTACTGTTAATTCAAAAGTACAAAAACTTAAAACGGACATGTTCCTGACATATTTTGTCCTTAACATAACATTTTTGGCTTGTTACAGAATAGTCCGTAAAGACCATAAACTTCTCTTTCTAGAAAATATGTAAATATTGGTGATTATAAATATGATCAAATGTTGACTTTTCTTAATTTGAAGTCATATTGTCAAAAATAGGCTACACAGTCAAAAGGAGCTATATTCTTCCTAGAATCCATTATAGCTGTATTTAGGAACTGAAATTAGCTGATTGAATAAGTACCACAGTGAATAGCCTGTTTCTTCATCACTGGGTGAAGAGAAGGTTACAGTAAAGAATGTTTGATAAAGCTAAGGTCTTTCCTAGTTATAGAAAATTTGGTGGTGTAGTTGCAGTGTTTGTTCTTAAATGAAACTTCCTCTTAAACAAAAGGACTTCAGTTTTACAAATTCTGAGGGTGATCAGAGAAGTGATGAATCTGTTGCAATTTCATGAAAACATATTTACATTCAGTGATTATTCCCTCAGTGCCAACAATACTGGTCACAGGCATCAAAGATCCTGTTTCCTAAAATTTCCCATATATTTCAGAAAATCCTATATTTTCTATATTTGGATAATTTTAGGCTTGTTTTCCTACATTCTCTCATATTTTTCTGATCTTGCCAGAAAAGTAATTTTCTATGGTATTCAGGGCTGAAATGTTAGGTATGTTTATAATACAGACATAGGCTATACTGTCCTACCAAGTTGTACAGATTTAAAGTGAGCAGTGGCAATTTTAGGGGGGAAAATGGGCCCTACTTTTCTTTCCTTTGCTGATGCTGATTTTTTTTGTAATTTAATAACCTAAAATATGTGAATTTTTTAAAACAAATTTTACTTCAGACGATAATTTATGAAGCACCAGATTGCATGTAAGGATGCCCAATCATTCCAAACAATTTCAAAGGGGAGGGGGACCCTGAAACATGCCTGGATTTGCTAGAGTCAGTACATTGGATAACCTGGTATCAGGAGAGTAGATGTGAGTGATATGCAGGCTTTAGTGGAAGGTAACAACAGTTATTTGAGTGGACAAATAAATGAACTAACTGAGTAGATCTATATGCCACTCTACATGGAAAATCGAACTTAGTGGAAAACAGCATTTGCTTGGAAACTACTTTTCATTAATGCCATGAACAGCTACTTTCTGTGGGCTTAATTTTCAAGCTTTGTTTTTGAAGGCTTGCAATCATTTATCCTTGCTTGAATAGGAAATTGGAAGGAGGGGGCATACATAGTCTGTGGGTTACTTTTTCTTGAACAATAATTGGGTAACAGCTATCAGGTTTACGTTTGATCCTTAAGTTTTGCTGGCCTTCTTTACTTTGAACATTCTCAAAAGTCTTTCAGTATGTGCTATTTTTTTACTTAATCATGTTTGTTGTCCTTCTGTTACAAAGACTAAAGTAATTCACTAAAAATTTTCTGTAAACTTGTAGTTGATTGAATTATTCAATTCAATAAATATGTGATACAGTTAAACATTGTATCCAATTTATATATTATTGCTCTTCAATTTATTTAATGTAATATTAGTATCTCATGTAGGGTGTACATGTGTAAAAAAGACCCTACTCTCCTCCCCTCCAGTTTAGAGCAGAAGCAAGAAGTGATTCCCCATTCAAGACATGAGGCAGTTGCAGTATTGGTGTATATGATGAATTAGTCGAGATTTGAGTTATATCATCCAGTTTTATTAGTACTTTTAAGGTATTTGAATCAGCAACCCAGCATATGTTAACATGGTTAATATCATTGCTGACCGTAAGACAGTAAGGCACGCACACTCTCCTTTTTGCAATCTTGTTCTTTGGCTATTAATCCTGCAGTTGTGTCTGTTTCAAAAGTGATTTGCTTGTCAGGGAACAAAGCAGCCGCATCCCATCTACCCTGGGAAAATTGTTATAACGTAAAGACCTGACAACTTCTAATCTAGTCTTGGGGTCCTGCATACAATATGGTTTTCTCTGATATCGTGGAAAACTGATAAAATTAGATGATGGCTACTGGAGTAGGGTGATGAGAAACATTTCATTAAAGATGGGAAAAATTAAGTGTTGGGAAGTTCCTAAAAGCAACAGACAAGTTTTGAAATCATTAGCACAATCGAAGAGCATAAAAAATGTTATAGTTCCTTTATAAACAGAAAATTTTTCATGGCGTCATGTCGAATGTTCAAATACATAACCCCCAACTCTGCCCCAGAAGTAAATGATGCAGTGAGTGTACCAGTGCCGCAGAGAGATGTATGCATTGGTACAGGCTAATATTACGACTGGGATCACTGTAGCTAACTTGCAAGTATTCTTGTACACATGAACATGGCCTGCAAGATGCAGTTATAGGCTACTGCAGCAGAATGGCCAGGCAAAAGAAGGGTCTTCAACTGAGGGGGCATTTTTTAATCATAATCTTATAACGTATTTCCCGATATCATGTCTGTAATCATTGCTGAGTTTGCTCTGATAAAAAATAAAGATTTTGTAACAAGTGTTCAATAAATCAGCACCTAAAAGGAATTTTTTCAAGTATTATACCTTCAACAAAAAGGAGGAGGGGATGGGGGGGGGGGGGAGTCCCTCATCCCCACCTATAACCATATGATTGAATTATAGTAAGATGATAATAAACATTTGCACCAATCATTTTCCCCTGAATAAAACCCTGTATGTTCAGTGTTATCAGTTTTGCAAGTCGCCAACTTTTACCTTGCTTTTTGAAATGCTTATCCCAAAAGAAGTTGTTTTTTGGCAAGCGTTCAAGATCATTTTCGGAGGATTGATCGATGTAATTGTCAATTCCAGTTAAATGTAGCATTACTTGCACGAGATTGATCAAGTCGGTTATTATGCAAACATGAAAAAACACATCCTGCATTTAAAATCTGGATGAGCGGTTTCACAATTTGTTGTGTGCAAGGCATTTGTTTATTTCTCCAAATTTTCTTCGAAAAACGTGCAATGAAGAGCAACTCTTTTTCTTCGTAAGTGCTTATGTAGAGGTTACAAAAGTTATCACTGTCATAACATACTGAAATCTGCCAGCCTCGCATGTCTACCTGTAAGTGAGTTTGGAAAGGATCGAAGGTTTAGTTCACAATTTGACTTTTGACCTTTGATGTCATTGTCAAATGGCTATACCAAGAACATTAATTTAAAACATTGCCCAAAAACGTTTTTAACAGCATAATATTGTGGTATTTCATACCTTGATGGTGAACTCAAGACACGAATTTGCGCACAAAACGGTGTAATAAAAGAGTCGCAGAACAAAACCGCTTCCATTCATCAGTGTTGCAGTCTAGGCTGCTGAGATCGAGATCAAGGCCGCATGCGGAGGGGGACGGGCGTGGTCGAGGTTCAAGGTGTACCCTGTTGGGGCCGAGGGCAGCAGAAGCAAAATGATTGTTTGAAATTGTTGCAGAAAGAGCAAGCATTCGCGTAAGATCACATACCTATATGACTTAAGTTACAATGCAACAGACTTGAACCGAAGTTTGTGTTTAGCACGGGTCACACTACTGTAGAGCGATTTCGAATAGGATTACGGTCCGATTTTTGTGAGTTTTCGCTAAAATCTTCTCCATCTCTGGTCAGAAAGAGCCAAAAATTTGCCAACCTGTGTAAATATATGATTTGTATCAGAGGACTACGAAAATTAAATGTAACATCGTCACATCTACAGTCAGCGTTTTATCGGACACGCGTACAAAAATCGGATTGATTTTCGAACAAATGTCGCCCTGTTGAGCGATATAATTTATATAATGGTAGCAGAACAGTTTACCATGAGACAAACTAGATCAGCCATCGATATAACGTGACCATCCTTAGAAATCTTTAGAAAAAATCGGATCGGATTTCGGATTGAAAATCGCTGTAGTGTGACTGGCCCTTTAGCCTAAATTCGATGCGATACTGTTCGCGCCTGTAATGTAAGACATTTGCCAATACAAAATCTTTCATAAACTGTGTTACTTTCAATAGCCGTATTGCCGGGATCGACCTTGATCCCGATTCGGCTAAATTAGGGCTCGAGGCCGAGGCTAAAATAGTCGGCCAAGAGAAGAGGCCCATCATTTTGCAAAGTCAGATCTTATCATTTGCTACAACACTCATGTCACACACCAAGCATATCTCATAATCAGAGTATTCATTAAACACCCCCAAGCAACTAAGTCGAACTCTTCCGCTATATGGCCATCAAAAATAAAATAAAAAAAAAAAAAAACATGTTTTCTTTGAGAAGCGATTGACTGAGAGGAATTTGATAAATAAGTAGTACGCACGCTACCTTCGAGGTTTTTCTGGCTTTCATGTTGGCCTTACCTGTTCACGTGTGATCTTCGACATAACAGTCTGTTATTACAACTTCCCACTTAATATTCCTTTTCATTTTCAGACCAGGGAGCTGATAGGAGCTGTCCTAACATCTCTCTGCTATTACACAAACGTTCATTTGGTGCTTTTCAGCTTGCTCCATGCATTAAAACAGAAATAGAAGCATTCGTGAATAGTTCTCGATAAGGAATGCAAGTTATCTTTCTCCTTTAACGGGAGGGAAAGTTGTATTGCCCCGGAACTTAAGTAAAGCTGGTGTGATGAGATAGGGACCGTAGGGATACGGAATATTTAAAGGTCTTTGGACATGTAAATGTCCTACCTGTTAATTTTAATGTGTACAGCTTTAAAAAATTTTAAAAATGACGCAATTCCCATCAAACTCCATTTGACCACTCGACAAGACGGTTTCCGTTTTTGAAAATACAAAATGAATAAACATGACTACATATGCAAATTTGTGAAGAGGAAAGAGGGACTCATAGGATATGTGTAATGTTACCCCTTATTTAGCCTTTAATCCAAAAACAGTTCTAATGTTGGCATGCCACGAGGGGGTTGATCTTAGAAGTAGCTATGTACTACTTTGAAAATTGCCCACATTAAACACCAGACTAGAAAATTAGCTTCTAGTTAACAAAAAAATCATAAAGGATTTACAAAAGTAATACAGACACTGTGCAACACTCAAAAATAAAAAAAAAATCATAGCTAATGAGAAATTTCAGAAATGGACTGAAGAGGTTTATCTTGAGAACGATAAAAGATATTTGCCAGATATCTCTGGGGATATTCCTAAATATGTTTGGTCAGAGAGTTGCCAGCAACCCTCTGCTTTGGGGATGCCATAACCCCTTTTATCTATCACTGAACACGAAAACAGCTGTTTTGATTAATGTCCACAGACCTTTAATATTTCGAGTCGAATGTAGATTTAATAGGCCAGTTCGGACGTGTTTTTTTTTCTCAGAAATGAAATACTTTTCCAGTTTTTAATTTGTCCAGAAACTATAGACTTGCTAACGTTGGAGAGATGAACCTAAGGGACAAGTGGAGACCAGCACGCTGACGCCTTACTTTTTTTTAGAAATACCGCTCTAATCAAACAATCGTGTCATAAAAATTTCTTTCTCTGCTTCCCAGATAGGTAAAGTTCAAGTTTGGATGAAGAAATTGCAAAGTTATGAATATGCAGTGGCGTTTTTAAATGAAGACGACCAGGGTACACCCAAAAATGTTACAGTAGCCGTGGGATCCCTCCTTTTACTGCCAGGGGTGTACGATGTCCAAGACATATATTCGGGCAAGGATTTGAATGACTTTTCCACGGACGACAAATTAAGCGTTCTCGTACCGCCCCAAGGTTGCAGATTTTTGCATTTTTATCCAAGTGAAGAGTAGAAAGGGCACCGATCGATCGCTAGGCTGGTTGTAAAAGCGTTTGAACTAAGTAGGTGTAATACAGTAGTACATTCAGGGTGAGGGGTACGAGACAAGAACAATGCACACAAATAAGTTAAGTATGTAATATTGTCAGCGGCGTAAATACGGGGGATGTGGGGGTGTGACACCCCCAGTGAAAATCAAAAGTCGGTCTCTTAGCGCCAAAAAGTCGGTCTCAAATCCAGTTTAGTATGCCTTTGTAACAATAGACCAGACATGAACAACATTTGATACCTTGCTTAAATTGAAATTCCGGCAGAGATGAAGTAAAAGGAACAGATTGCCCGAATTTTCTACTGAGTTCCCGAACTTTTGATCGAATGCCCGAAAAATGTGCAAAAATTTTCGCGCGCTGTATTGGCTTATTGGCCTATGTTATGCACCTAACCTGAAACGAATTTCGGGCAACTTCTCGAGATTCGGGCAAAAACTTAATGCCCACCCCAACTTGAAAGAGTCCCGAACGCCTATGATTATTACTACCGTCCTGTAAATTGCATTGGCATGGGGGAATGCCCCCCTCCCAATTGATTTCTAAACAAAAAATTTTTTTCTATGATTTTTGTAATGGAACAAAAACATTGACTTCAAATGATGCTAAATGTTGCACCAGATTGCATCTGAGGATACTTCAATATTCAAAAATTTCTCAAAGGGGAGGGGGACTCCTCCCCTTAGACCCCTCTCCCAGGCCGGCAATCAGACCCTGCAGTTGACCCCCTCCAAACAAATATCCTGGCTACGCCAGTGGTAAATTGTAATTATCTAGGAAATTCGGATCGTACAACTATATCAATGGGAGTCGGTCTCCAAGAAATGAAGTTGGTCCCAAAATAGTTCACACCCATCCCCCCCCCCTTCCTGCGAATTCATGTATATTCGCTCCTGAATATTGTGCATGGTATAATCAAGGCATACTAACATCAGCACAACCTATCAAAGTCTGCTCTACTTATTGCTCGTAAAGACCTATCGCACACAATTTGCATAAACAGGGTAACAAAATTATTTTGCTGGAAAGTTAAAAACAGTTTATCCATTTTCTTCATAGGTATCAAGAAAATAAGCTTTAGAGTGACTCCTGTTTGCCATGGGCCAAAATAATTAAGGGGGATATTCTCTTTCAGCGATCGCGTAGAGAATAACCATGAACCTACCTTATCATCTGGATGGTGGAAAGGTGAAGCTGGTAGATTGTTTTATGTGTGTGAGGGGATCGATGGGGGTAGGCCTTAATGAGTGCATTCAGGAAGACTGGTAATCGTTATCGTGTAAAAACATTTTTGTCAGTCAGCATGTGTGGATGACATGATATTGAGCTGGGGCGGTAACGTTCGTAGGGAAAGAGCAGGGCGCTGTTTCTCCTTCTTTGCTAACAATAGTTGAACCTTTCCAGTTCTCCTAATAACAATGCCCTCCGTACTTACCTTAAAATGTTTGGTTAATTACCCCCCCTCACTTCATTGTGATACCTATCATGAATTCGTTATGAAAGTCGCTGAAAATGATCTAAATTAAGGTTTCTCAATCTTTCGAAACTCGAGACTCACTTTTTGGTCGTTGAAATAACTGAGGACTACCTTTCAACATTATTTGAAGAATGTATTTCCACTTATATTTGTAACTTAAAGGGCAATTCTCATCATCCCGGACAGTTGCAATTCTCTCAACTAAGCAACTTGTAGCCCTTCCCATAACTGTATAAAGCTCCTTGTGTAGATACAAACCTTATTTCATTCTCTCAGGCCATGTCCTGGTGAGCATACAAGGCTATAATGTGTAATCCAAACACTCTCTCATTGTGCGGAATGTGGGTTAGTCTGCATCTTTCGAATTTTCAAACTTTGTAACCAACTGAAAATTTTAATACCCCTACACCAAAAATGTGTTATGGGGTGACGACTATCTGTCTTTAACCATACTAGACAATCCTCAACCTTAAAGGGAAAGAGCAGTCGCCCAAAATTAATTTGCAACGGCTTAATATTACCAATTTCCTCTTATTTCCTTTGCAAATATCTTTCATGATTATCCAAACCTTACTGTTTAATATTTAAGATAACCTAACTGAACAATTAAGTAACAAAAATTATTGCCACGTGACTAAAGCAGAGCCATTCATGAATAAACATACCCGGGTGCATTAATGTAGATTGGGGTGACTTCATTTCCCCTTTGAGCAACACCGTAGAACTAATATTATCTGTGTCGGGTGAGATAAACTGTTCTTAAAAAGTAACGATAGTAGTAAAGACGCCATTTTCTTTTTATTTCTTTCTGCCGACATTACAACCCATCAGAGGGCGGTCCACGGCCCATCGGTTGAGAAATACAGGTCTAAACAGAAAGTAAACTAACATTTTTTCATTTGCCGATAGGCGTGAGGATTGTTTTGCCAGAAATTTTAAAATGATTGTTGTTATCACAAGTTCTCCCCCAAAAAGAGTGTATTTACTTCTCGAGGGGAAAACAGCCCCAGTCCTCCTCATTTGTCCATCCATCTGCCTAGCACTGCTTAAGGCCTGAAACGAATTATTTCGTACATAATGTCTGACAGATTTGGTCGCTGTGTCTTCTTCCTATTTCCTAACACCTCCCTAATCCATCTCCCTAGCCCTGTTAAAGGCTATAATATTTACAGTCGTCTTTTTATTATGCAATTTCTAATGTTGTGCCACATGGCTTATTTCCTAGTAACATCGTTAGATTGATTCCAACAAACCATTTTCCTTGTTTTCTTACTCTGCCTGCCTGCCTACATGCCTACTCTAAAATCATGCATTAATTAAATCATCAAACTGTCAAAGTTGCAGTTGGGGAAGTTTTTGAGGAATGAAATGAAATCACTTGCAATAAAATTTTTGTGCAATAATTTTATGATGAAAATACCATTTGGTGTTGTGTGAAAGGTAATTTTAAAAGTTGCTGTATTTTGTATTCAATTAAAGAACTTTGTAATTATGCTATAATGAGTCGCCCGGCGGAGCGGACGAATTGTTTTATTCATCTAGCCAGATGTGGTGGAAGCGGAAGAAAGCCGCTTCGCAGTTACTTACTTATTGGTTAGTGACCCCGCCCTCAGTCATAACCAGTGTTTCGAGCATGTGGAAAAGTTTAGACGTTCAAGTAGGTAATATAATTTTCGAGGGGAGATGGAACAACATGTATCTCTGGCCTCGGTAAGTCTCCAGGCTTGCTGCCAGATGGCCAAATCTGAAGGGGTATAGGGTTTGTTAGGAGATTTGGTGAGGGGGAATTGCATGGGGTCACTTCTTTGGGTCCGTTATTGAAACCATACATAAAGTAACATTGGGGCAAAATGAAAATTGGGAGCCTATCTCTTCCTATACCTAGTCCTTGGGTTGGACCATGATCTCTTGTAACCATCAATTTTTGTATAGTATGTAATTGTCCCTAGCTATTCTTTGAGTATACTTCTTACATCTCACTTCGAATCTTTCCAGATTTCGAATACCACGGAGGCCTGGATGCGACCACTGCAAGAGCATTGGGCTGTCTGCTTCCTAAATCGTGACCCTAAGACTTCTTTTAACGTCTCCGTACCCTTGGAGAAACTTGACCTCCCGACAAAGGAAGTAGAGGGCTTCGACGCCCTCGATCTTTTCTCTGGCAAATATTATGGTTACATGCCCCCGGACGCTACATTTAATTGTACAGTAGCACCAAATGGCGTTACGTTTCTTCGTTTTGGCATGGCAGAGTAACAATGATCTTCTTTAAAGGGCAAATAGGGTTGTCTCTTATCACGAAAATAAAGGGATCCTCCTACAAATACTTTTTACCCAGGAAGTGCGAGATGATGCTTAATGACGAAGTCTTGTTTTCTCAATAAACTCTGATGTTAGTGGTCTGATTTTGAGCATAGGTATGCGAAGGTGGTCTGAAGCAAGCCTTATACTAAGCGGACACAGATCGAGAGACAAAGCTGGCAAAAAAGTAGCTCTCTGTTGTATGATTTTCTGGCAGAACCGGGAGCAACTATTTCATGACCAGGAGTGGCCTTTACCAATTTTTGGTTTATGCAAAGTGTGATACGTTCAAAATCGAAGCTTTAGCGGGCGCTAAAAACAGTATATTGCTGACTCCCACTTGTCTCATTTTTGAGCGGACCGGGAGAAAAACATCACGAACCGCGAGGTAAAAAGCGCCCGGCGCCAGCTTAATATAAGACTTGGTCTGAAGATAACATACCTTCCCCCTCCTCGATCTTAATGTCGATTTAGTCCACGGGCGTTTCGTTTTATACGCCAACATTTATGTTATCATTGTTTGCTACTCATGAAAGAATTTAGGATGAACACCTCTCGTCCGTGGGAAATGTCTTCCTTTATAGCTTACTTCTTTAAAATCTCAGTACATTAGATACGGGGGGATGTTAGGAAACTAAAGGATTGCCTAAACGAACGTGCCCTTTAAAGTACTTCTGTTCATCAAGACCGATTTATAAGTCATTCCAGTGGACATTTCTGTAACAAATGCTTGTTGTATTTTACGCTGTATACAGTATGCTTTCCAATCAACGATCGAGAATGTTGGGCCTTTTGCCCGTTTAACGATGTCAGTATTTATATTGAGATTCTTATTACCCTGAATTTTTCTATAGCACAGTCACAGATACCATTACATCACAGTTTACATGTCAACAACTTCATGCAAGAAATTTGTCCTAAAATAAGCAATTATGAAAACAGCATTTACAAATTTCAACGATTGAGTATTTTGGGGCCTATTGTCCCGTTGTAATTTAATTCTGTATAATGTCAGTTTGTAGATACTTACAATTAGTTGCATTATATTTTCCTCGATTATTACGGTGGCAATAAGCAATTATGGTAACAGTACTGACAGAATCAAAGTTTGTTCACGTTAATGACTGTTACAATTTAACAAAGTGATCTCGTTACAGGGATTGAATCCCGAACGATTTGAGTATTAGAATATGTTGCAATATTAATTTCCAAAAGATATAAAAAAATGGAACATTTTTGTTTAACTTTTCAACTTTTTCAGTATCGACTTCTGCATTTGCGGCGAATATTTGCGAAGATTCATCCCAAAATCTTAAAACTTAACGAGATTTATAGTAGAGGGCCCCGGCGTGTTTGTGTTTTGGGTGATCTAGTTCTTGACCGTTTCGAAAAGTGACAGACTAAAACCGATAAGGCAGCACAAGCATTTGGTCCTGCGCCCGTTCCTCTTTCCCACACAGTTGACTAGTTGACACAGAAATTAATTGTTGGCTTTTCTTTAAGGAATACATAAGTTGGAGCTCCCCTACAACCCCCCCCCCACTCTTCTCTCCCATTCAGCGCCACCATTTTGCTGCTCTCCGAAGCTATCCTTGCAAAGAAATTTTCGAAAGTGGTGGACTGAATGTTTTGGGTACCGTGTACCATGTCTTTGGGTGGAAGGAAGTCATTTCCCCAGTAGCGTGATTAGCGCCCTTTCGTTCTTATACTCTTTTGTAAGGTTTTTTTATTTTATTTATTTATTTTTTCCCCTGTTTCCTGCAATGTTTAAAGTGATGTGATGCCAGCTCACTGCTATTGTGAATGTATGTAAGATGACGCAAAGTAAAACAGCATCTTTTAAAATGAGTGAGGTCAATACTATTACATTGTGAAGGATGGATAAATATGAAATAGTAAGGTTGTATGGAAATACCTTACACCGCATAGGCCCAGACATTCTTTTCAGACATTACAACTTCGTATCCTACACACTGGAGGATCCAAGGGGGCCATGGCCCCACCCAAAGGTGGGCCAAAAATTGTTTCCAAAAAATTGCTGAATAATTAAGGACTCAAATTTACTTCACAATTGTACACTTTTGTTGCACCAAATCGCATCTGAGGGCATTCAGTTATAGAAAATTTTTCACCCCTCCCCCTGTCACTGTACCACCAGTTTGGCCTCTCCCAAACGAAGGCCCTGGATCCACCAGTGGTCCTACATGCAGTGAAAAATGTACTAAAAGTTCCCTTCATTCATTGTGGGGTGATGATCTTCTCACTTCTTTGTCATCTCCTTAAAGACCCAACAATCATTAGCTCGCCCTAAACATATTTAATAAGAATATGATCATATTTATTAATTCAATTGGTCGCTGTAGTTTGATTGTCATGGAAATCAAATGATATCTTCGCTCTGGTTGGGCAACGATTACATGTGCAGTCAGCTGCTTTCACAATTAATCACACAAGTAGTCTGAGGATATGGCCTTGAGCAATTTAAACTCAGTGAAGTAACTAAATCTTGTCTACAGGTCTAGGAGATGTGTATTACACAGGTGTTTTGATTTTTTAAGTAGAAGGAAGGCTAGAAATAAACCAAGTGAGATCTTTTACCGTCTGGAGCCAGACAAATTGTAACGCCTTTATATTGCACACATGTGGTGTTCACAGCTTATCACGGTTACCCGAGTTGATACTGTTCGGATGTCGGGTGCTAGCCTACACGTGTAAAGCAATCATCCTCCATCCCCACAATGCTGTTTAAACTGAGAAATTGTCACTTGATGACCCGGCATGATGTTCCTGTTATGTGACGACGCGTTAATTACTTCTGTGTACATGATAATTTTTCAAAGACTGGTATAAAATGAGATTTGTCAAAAACCGCTCGTGATCACATGAGTGTAAAAATGATGTCTCTTTTGCACGCATTTTACGATAATTTATGTTGCCCTTAACTTTAGAGGCATTTGCAAGCTGACACTTGACAACCACGTAACAATCACGTGAAATGACAAAAATGTTTGTATGTTTTGTGTCACGTGAGTACCGTTGACAAACCTAGGGCACAAAAATTTTGTGAACCTTGGTG
>WURT03071881.1:0-13402 GCA_009936505.3 Holothuria glaberrima
CCTGCCTTTTCGTCTTAAACTAGTATGGCAGTGTGCAACTTATTTTATAATGCACTGTACGAAGTCCATACATTAGCTTAATTATTATATACTGTACATAACATTTAAGTGTCATCTCAGTTTATGGAAATTATCCTTGTGGATACTGTTGTAAGTGGGGGATACATACAGTTCACAGTAACTGTTTAAAAATGAGAAAGAGAAAAAAGGAACAGTATGAGGTAAGAGACTAGGAGACTTAACCTGTTAAAAATGTAAGGTCTACAGCCTGTTTTGATGGCAATGAGTGATGAAGCAACTTTAAATCCACTGCTGTAGAAAGGCATTTTTCAGAGAATGAACACCTTCCCGCAGACTAGAGCAAAACCTCCGTGCACTGCTAACCCCCAAATTCACCACTTTCTTAAATTCGCCAACAAAGCTGCAAAACGTTTGCATGAAGTACTAAAGTTATTCTGTAGGACAATTAAAGGAAATGTGTAACAGTAACGCTTTGAAATAAGCGTTTTGACCAAATTATGTTACTAAGTTACAGTGTGGCCTCATGTGATTGTGTACAATACCTTCGGCGGTGGGAAAAAGCAGCACCATGAGGTATTCAAGTACCCTGTCATCTATTGGTTCTTCAAAGTTTCTTTAATCAATAGAAGTAAGTTTTATATCATTAAGGAAGACATTTCAACAGCTTTTGTTTCTTGATGGGATAAAGTTGGTGACGTAATTTGTTTAAAGTTGACGGGCGCTGAAAATACAAAAGAGGATGAGAAATGATCCATCGTTCACCTGAGAAGAGTTGTTTTTATCATTTTAAATATCACTTTTTCGAGACCCAAAAATAAAATGAGTCATCAACAATGGAAGGGAGAAAATATTTCTTTTAACTAGAAAGCCCAAAGGCTTAGTGATTCCTTGCCAAAAGGGGGTGCTTTGTTGCGCTCAGGTTCATCCTTCAAATTTATACTTCTTGACTATAGTATTTTTAACAACTTTTCATAATTTATCCTCTGGTGACCTCACATATGTCATTCTTACTTTGAGATATGGTTTTTGCAAGCCATTTACAAGGTTTTCAGTTTAATCTCTGGTGACCTCAAATGACCTTTGACCTCCACCAAAAACAGCAGGGTTCTTCCTGTCAACATGACAAATTTACATACCAAATATGAAGTGTCTGTCATCGCTATCTTGAAATATCGTGTTTTACAAAAATTTCGGGTTTTGCCTCTGGTGACCTCAAATGACCTTTGACCTCCACTAAAAACAATACAGTTTTTCTTCTCAACATGGCAAATCTATATACCAAATAGGAAAAATGTGGGTTATTGCTATCTTGAGATATCGTGTTTACAAGCCATGTACAAAGTTTTCGCAGTTTACCCTCCGGTGACCTCGGATGACCTTTGAACTCTACCAAAACCACAAATAGGATTCTTTCTCTTAACATAAAAAATCTATATACCAAAAATGAATAGTGTCGGTCATTGCTAACTTGAGATACCTTGTTTACAAGGCTTTCGGTTTTTACCTCTGGTAAACCTCCAATGACCTTTGGCCTCCATCCAAAAAATAGTGTTATTCTTCTTAACATGACAAATTTATATACTAAATATAAAAAGAATCCATCGTTGCTACATCGAGATATGAGATACCGTGTTTTCAAGTTTCTTTTTTTGCAGTTTATCCTCTAGTGACTTTAAATGACCTTTGACCTCCACCAAAAACAATAGGGTTCTTTCTCTCAACAAGACAAATCTATATATCAAAAATGTCCTTCACTGCTACTTGAAATATCAAGTTTAAAACCCATTCACAAGGTTTTTGCAGTTTATCCTTCAGTAACCTCAGATGACTTTTGACCTCTACCAAAAACAATAGGGTCTTTCCTCTCAACATGAAAAATCTATATACCAAATATGAAAAGTGTCTGTCATTGCTATCTTGAGATAACGTATGTACAAGCTATTTACAAGGTTTTCGCAGCTTACCCTCTGTTGACTTCGGATGACCTTTGAGCTCCACCAAAAATGTTTTTCCTCTCAACATCACAAATTTACATACTAAATATGAAAAGTGTCGGTCATTGCTACCTCGAGATGTAGTGTTTACAAGGTTTTCGGCTTTTGACCACTGGTGACCTCAGATGACCTTTGACCTCCACCAAAAACAATAGGGTTTTTCTCAACATGACAAATCTATATACCAAATAGGAAAGTGTGGGTTATTGCTCTCTTGAGATATCGTGTTTACAAGCCATTTACAAGGTTTTCTCAGTTTACCCTCCGGTGACCTCAAATGACCTTAGACCTCAATAGGGTTTTGATCTCAACATGACAAATCTATATACCAAATATGAAAAGTGTCGGTCATTGCTAAATTGAGATATTGTGTTTACAAGCTAGGCGTCACATACACACATACACACACGCAAACACACACACGACATCGTTGCATAGATTCCTTGCCTGCCTTCGGCAAGGAATCGAAAATCAGGAAAAATAAATCGCTTCAAAAATGGCCACGTTACGACACTTTCAAAATAGGGGTGATTCGGGGTCAATTTTTCGTTAAATGCAGTGCGGAAGACGGAGTTTACAAACGTTTTCATATGAAGACTTTGCCCGAAATTGAAGCCACTGGAATCGGTGCTGGCCAGGAATCGGATAGGGTGTACTCAGAATTGTAATTAGCATGCAGTAACAACCTTGTTGCTCTCAAAGTAAACAAACATTCACGATTGAAAATTTCAGTTGGGTTGGGCATAAACTTCTCAAAATGATAATTAGGAAATACATGAAAAAGTCAGCTTAGATTCCAAATAGTTGCTAAGCATTTGAACTCCATAAAAAGAACATTGCCGCGTATCACTGAAATTATCTAAGCTTACTGTAGGCTAAGTCGGTCGCGCTTTACTCCGTAAAGATCCCAGCCTCGCTGAAATGTCGATCACTGGGAACATGGAAACGCTGAATGGAAGAGCACAGAAGTATTTTGCAGCTAAATTATCAAGGCAAGGGAACCGGTGGTTGGGCATCTGCCACCAATCTAAAAGATTGCCATCCCTATCATGGACAGGCCCGTAACCCGACTTGGAGAGCAGGAGGGGGGAGAAACCAAGCTCAGGGGGGGGGGGATAAGTTCATGGACGTACCAGCCCAATTTGATTGGGAGGGGGCTGTAAAGACTTTCCCCAAAAATGTAACCAAAGGTTTTCACGCGCACGTTCAGCATCGTTAATGCACATATCATATAGACATGCGTCATTCATTAAGTCACAATAATCGCATACTAATTATATTCCATCACTTTCAGTGCTATTACCCTTCCACATATTGGTTACAAATTTTGGAGAAGTCTTAAACTTTAATGATGATAAAAATCAGTGATGTAGGCAGGATTTCTCCCATGAGGGCATGCAATTAGCTGTGAACCTTGGGGGAGGGGTTTAAGGGGAGGGAGTTCCCATCCCCCTTTGAAATTTTTTAAATATTATCTATACATATAGGTGTCCTTACATGCTATCTGGTGCCACATTTACTTCCTTTGAATTAAAAATTTGTGTTAAAATTTTGTGTTAAAATTTTGTGTTAAAATATTTATGTATTTTAGTTATTAATAAACGGCATCAGTGGGGGGGGGGGGCAAGGCACAATCATGGCCAATCAGTTGCCTTAGCAAGAACACTCGTGATCTACAAATTTGGGGGAGAACGGCAGTAAAAATAGGTCAAAAGATCAGGCCATGTTGCAGTTTTCACAGGTGAGCACGAGATCTAGGCGTAGCCTTGACGCTGTACCTGAGATACCTGAGACTGAGAGTGACAGTGAGGATGAAGGAAGCTCATTACAGGAATTTAAGTCTTCATTTCAAAGAAGTTTTAAAAGACTTGAAAAAGAAATGTCACGGATACACGACGAACTTGCAAACTTAGAAAAGAGCTTTGATAAAGCAATTGACTTTTTAAAGAAGAGAGTTGAAGACCTAGAGAAGAAGGAATTAAAGCATTAGAGGAAGAGATTAGAAACCTACGCAAAGCAGATGTCAAACAAAACGAGAAACGTAACATTCAGGAGAGATTTTCTAGACGAAGCAACATTCGTATAGTTGGTTTCCCTACAACGGAAAATGAAAATTGTGTGGAAATCGCCAGGGCAGTTATGGACAGGGTAGGAGTACCCAACGTTAAGGTAGAAAGAGCGCATAGAGATGGCCGAGAAAATCCGTCACATCCTTGTCAAGCTATCATATTATGCCGAAAAAATAACTGCCCTTAAACAACAACGCCGATTGTTGGAGGATGAATCCTTCTTTGTAACCGATGATCTGAGGAAAATTAATGTTATGGAGAAGAGAAAATGGAGTCAAAAAGTAGCGCAGCTCTACCGAGAAGGGACAAAATTACGCTTCTCCGCAGGGAAGTGGAGGGATTCAGCCGGAAGGCCGTGTGTATTCTCAGAGTAGGCACTTTCCTAATTTTTCCAATGGACCAGGGACAAGCTAGCTTCATTTTCTTTTTACTACATATTTTGGCGGAACCTGACGGCTGAGAAATTTTGATGTTTAATGGTGTGCAGAAGCCAGACTTTGGAGTCGTATCAAGTAAACGACCAATTTTTTAGCCTTCCGTTTGTGATATTTGTTTGGAATCCTTTTTATTTTCCTTGTTTTCCATCTCAAAAAATGTGATTCCTATTCAGTGATGTGGGATCTCTATTTAACTACTCTATTCTACTATTGTGGATATTGCTTTCTGGTCTAATGAATGAGGGGATCGTATCTTCTTTTCCCATGGTACCCACCTTAGTAAGGTGGTCGCAAGTTTAGTGAAACCATCCACTGCTTTTTCTGTTTTAAATGTTGTTGTTGACGATGGTGGGCGTTTTGTAATTTCAAATGTTAAGATTAATAATTTAGATTTGGAATTGGTTAACGTATATGGTCATAACGTCGATAGAGATGACCTTTTCTCATTCACTGAAAGTTATATTGATAATCACGATTGGAACTCTATTATATGGGGTGGTGATTTTAATTTTGTTTGGGATTTAGATCTCGATAAAATAGGTGGTCTTTCCCAAACAAATTTTAGATCAAGGACAAAAATGTTACACATTATACAGAAACTAGATTTGATCGATATTTGGAGGGAGCTTAACCCTAGGAGCAAACATTTCACTTGGCACTCAAACATTGACCACTCTCTTCATTGTAGGTTAGACTTTTTCCTTATCTCTAACAATCTCAGGAACTCCAAATCCAATGCTTCAATCGATTCATTATTTGGCTCAGACCATTCAAGTGTGGTTCTGACTGTTCACATAGGCAGTAAGAGAGGACAAGGAATGTGGAAACTAAATACTTCATTACTAGACGACCCTGTTTATGTTGACCTAATCAAAGCAACGATTGCTGAAACGCTGTCTATCTTTCCTGCGGACAACTACAGATCACTTTGGGGAAATTTGTAAGTTTAAGATTAGATCGGCGTCTACCTCGTACTCGAAGTCCCTTTCATTTGAACGTAAAAGATACGAACGGAATTTAATTGAAAAGATCACTCGTTTTGAACAAATCAATGCTTTATCTCCATCTGACTCTACCAAATATAAGTTAAATGAAGCCAGGGCTGAGCTCGATTCGTTATATCATTACAAGTTGAAAGGCATTATTGTTAGATCAAGAGCGAGATGATCCGAAGAGGGTGAGAAAAACAGTAAATATTTCCTTAATTTAGAGAAAACAAGTAAGTCCTTAAACACAATAAGTCAGCTTTTTGTTGGTAATAATCATGATGTAAATACTCAGGAAGACATTATGCAGGAGATTAAAAATTTTTATGATGATCTTTACTCGAAGCGTTCGAATGTTGTTTCACAAAGCTTCTTCAGTAATCTTACTTTGGAGCATAAGAAGCTGTCTCAGGAGCAGAAGGTTTCTTGTGAAGGACCTCTCACGTTATATGAATGTAATAAATCATCACATCTGATGCCTTTAAACAAATCACCTGGTTCTGATAGAGTTCCTACCTAATTTTACAAAACCTTTTGGGATGAAGTAGGCACATTGGTTGTCAACTCCTTTAATCATCCTTTCCGTTTAGGACACATTTCGGATGAGCAGGGAAGAGCATGTATTACCCTTATTCCAAAACCCTCCAATGACCAACGTTTTTTAAAAAAATGACGCCATATTTCTCTTTTAAACACTGATTTTAAGTTAGTTGCAAAATGTTTAGCTAATCGAATGAAGCTGGTCCTCCATGATTTGATCAACCCTGAGCAAACCGGATTTTTAAAAGGAAGATTTATAGGCAAGAATATCCGTCTTATCTTAGATCTCGTTAATCATTGTGACAACTAGTCTATTCCAGGTGCTCTTCTTTTTCTAGACTACGAAAAAGCATTTGACTGTCTCGACTGGGAATTTATGCTTAACTCACTTTCTTTTTTCGAATTTTGACCAGACTTTATATAGTGGATTAGAACTCTCTACAGTAACACATATACTTGTGTTTCAAACAATGGCTATTTTACAAATTATTTTAGAGTCTTTCTTGGTGTAAAGCAAGGATGTCCTTTAAGCCTGTATCTTTTCATTACTTGCACAGAGATCTTAATGTCTGATTATTTCTAATAATTAAATCGAGGGCGTAACTATTTTTAACCGTATTATTAAAATTTTCAATTAGGAAGACGATACTGTCATAATTACAAATGGCTCTCAGGGTTCTATTAAGGAAGTATTATCTGTCTTAAATAGATTTTCTCGAGTTTCTGGATTGAACGTGAATTTAGAAAAGTCCTACATCTTCCCTGTCGGCCGTCTTTTTTCGAATCCTCCCCGTTATTTAAATGATCTACAATTTGCAATAACTGATGGTTCTATCACTTACTTAGGTGTATCGTTCACGCATCACGAGGAAGATTTTTTAAGTTAAACTATGTGCCAAAGCTTTCAAGGATTAAATCTATGCTACACCTCTGGTCATCCAGGGATCTTACCCCAATTGGGAGAATTGTTTTCATCAAAACTTTTGCTATATCACAGCTAGTCTACCTACTTACAGTATTACCCAATCCCACTCACACTATTTTAATGAGTTAGATGCTTTTTTTTATAAATTTATCTGGTCGAACAAGCCTGATAAAATTAAAAAATCAGTACTGAATAATAGGATATCAAATGGTGGGCTTAATAAGATTAATAAGAGACATTTTGCTTAAAGTCTTAAATGTAAGTGGGTAAAACTATATTTAGATGAAAGGTCTAGCCCGTGGAAACTTTTGTTTGATTATTCACTGAAGAAGTATGGAGGGAGTTTTCTTTTTGAATGCAACTACTCAAAACACGATATAAATATCTCAAACAATTTTATATATGACGTGTGCAGTGCCTGGTCCGATTTTAATCATCTTCCAGATGAAAATATGTGTTCTAATCAGTATGTTCTGAACAATTCTTATATTAAAATTGACTGTAATATTATTTATTATGATGTATTGAAAAGAAAAAAAAGGGTTTCTAGTTAGTGAGTGTCTTAATGCAGATGGTAATATTTTAAGCTATGCTGACTTTATCGAAAAGTTTCATATCAGAGATACTTTTCCATTTACCTTCTGTTATGGGATAACGTCTGCCATTCCAAGGGTTTGGAAATTAAACATAAGGCTCTCTGAAGGACCCAACGATAATTTGGTAAGACTCCAAAAATTTCTACAAAGCTCTCGTCCTTCTAAGGTTACTTGCAATTACTTTATTCACGAAAATCTAGTACGACCGAAAGCTATATCTAAGTGGGAGGGTGATTGAAATGATAGTGCTCTTAGTTGGATTGATATTTTCAGTCTACCTTTCGCTGCTGTAAGGGACTCTAAGATACAATATGAGTCAGTTTAGATATGTACATAGAATTCTTGGTACAAACACATTTCTTCATAAAATTAAAAAGAGAGATTCACCACTTTGTAGTTTTCGTAATTTAGCAGATGAAACTTTAGACCATCTGTTTTGGTCATGCCCCACTGTTAATGATTTTTGGAAAAAGATCTCTGACGTCCTTATATACGACACTTTTATCGTCACCTTAGAGCTTGTAAAGTTTGGTTTTTTTGGAAGACATTACTCATCCTATCAATTTCTTTGAACTTCATGCTAAGTATTTCATTTTCAATTCCAAGCAAAATAATAATACTTCGGATGTTCAAGCATTTGTTCACAAGTTTACGTTCTATTTAAAAGTTGAACGCTACAATTTAAATAAAAATAATACCCGTTCGTTACGTTTCAAGGAAACATTCAAGGTATGATATCAAGCGTTACATATCACTTATTTGTGTATTTAACCATTTGGACGAAACTTGTTTTAATGCATGAATTCACTGAAGTTTTCAGATCTTCTCAGTGTACAGGTGCACCTTATACTGTTTCTAATTATGTAAGAATTATGTATGACATGCCGATTGCTTATTGAACGAATGTCAATAACTACTATGTAAGACGCTTGTATATAATAATGAAGTACACCGGAATAAACAACAACAACAACAACAACAACAACAACAACAACAACAACAATAATAATAATAATTTTCCCTCCATTTCTGTATTGATTTTCGAATTTCCGTATTTTACAATATTTGCAATTTTGAGTACCTTTATGAATTTCATACCGTACAATACATTATATACAAAATATTGTGAGTCATATTTACCAAAAAATTGACCATCCACATGTAATAAAAGAAGCAATTCGACAAATTCCATAATATGACATTTATAAGCTATAGGTGAGGTTTGAAGATATTAACTGACGAGGCAATAATAACTTCATTCTTCATAGAACAAAATAGATGGGATCGACCCCACAAAGTCTACCGTTTAAGATATGTTGAAGAAAGCCTCCTCAAATTAAGCATAATTCATACGTTTTCCCATGGTTTTGTTAGCTGAATAGTAATTATTGTGCTTCTCAACTTGCAAAGCAAATTTCAACTTGTAGTAGAACTCATTAACATCAGGTAAGACCTTTTGCAGTTTCTAACTAAAAATATATTTTAGATGTAATATAAGGAAATTGTAGGGGTGATATTTATGATTATAATAACCGAAAAAGATATCCTCTTTGGAAAAAAAAAACAAATTGCCTATTAAGCAATTTTACATCTACATCTAATATAAACTTCGATGAATGATACACCCCCAAAACAAGTGGTCGAGATTCTCAACCTCGTTTTCGCAAAAAGAACACATACTTGAATTTACCTTACCCATAAGTGAAAGCAATTTATTTTTTCGGGGCATTCTATGTAAGAATCGAAACTGAAAGTACGAAACGTTTGTCTCTTGCACCGAAACCCAGGGCATCTTCCAAATATTTTCCCAGTTACACGTGTCAAAGCTAATTAACTCATTATTCCATTTCTTAAGGGCAGTAGGTTTAGTCACAACTCTCTTGATAACGGAAGAGTAAACAAACTGAGAAAGTGAAGACGCTTTCAGGACCTTTTGTACCCAAGTACTACATGTGCTAGGGATTTGACGCCGGGCCACACCCAGTCTCTCTCCATCCTCTTGGAATGCTATTAATGAGCCCCAAGACAATGTAAATGGAAAGGCATTAAGGTTAAATTTCTGTTTAAAAGATTTAAAAGTAAGAGGGTTGCCAATGTGATCAAAAAGGTCAGAAACAAATTTAACACCTTTAATGTACATAAAGTCATAAAACAAGGATTTACTATCGATAGTTATATGATTATTATTCCAAATTCATAACAATCATAATAATCATCATCATCATCATCATCACCATCACCATCACCATCACCATCACCATCACCATCACCATCACCATCACCATCACCATCACCATCGTCATCATCATTATCATCATCATGGTAAGTTATCGAATATATATATGTACTTTTGCAATTGTACTTTTGCAATGCAAATCAGAACTTCATTTTTTGTACCAAGGAATTTTTTTTTGAACTATTGATTTAACTTTAGCTACATCATTGCAATTTATTTTACTTTCAGTAGGTACCCGAAAAAATTTTAGCCCCAAACTTTTGGTTGTGGTCTGCAGTCCCCGCCTCCTATGGCGAAAGATAAGTTTTGGTTAAATGGAGAAGCACAAATTTTCACAGAATATCTCACCAAGACATTGAAACACACGAACAGCTAGGATATAGACTTAGACAGCTATTACTGACGTTACATGAGTTTGGGGGAGTAATTCAGTAGTTCAAATTTCTAATTTTTTGCAGGTTTCGTAATTTCTGAGAGCGCTCATACCATGTAGTCCATAGGCTGAGGGGGTCCCCGTGTGCATGAGAGGTCTCCTAAGGTTCTCTTCATATTTTGTTAATGCAAACAATGCTCGTAATCAACTGAAAGCAACGATAAGCCTCATTGAAAACTCTCACCCTGATGCTGTTAATCTGATAATGGGGGATTTTAACCACTGTAAGATTGACAATAAAGTGCCTACTTACACTCAATACATAGATCTGCCTACAAGAAATAACAATGGATTTGTGCTGTGGTAATATCAATGGACGTAACTATAGGGTAAAAACCCTAGCACAGCTTGGCACTTCTGACCACTCTATTATTCACATGTCACCTACTTACCGGCGTGAGTTGGAAAGATCCAAGCCCATCGTTAAGTTTAACGCTTTTGGGCTTACATTTAAGCCATAAAATGTTACTATTTTTATAAATTTTTATCTTCACAATCTTGCACCCTAGAGACTTTGTTATACTACCAAAATAAAGCGCATGGAAAAAACTTGGGAGTATCATATATTATTGTTTGACAAATTTGAATTAAAAATTTGTTATTTCTCAAAAATTTCAAAATTTGCTCAAAAATAAGCGGGAAAGGGGCTTCTACTTCAAAAAATTCTAGGGCAACGATAAAAGGGGCTATGAAGCTCAAAATTGTCTTAGAATAACTCTGATGCTGTTCCCAAAACATCCTGAAAGTTATAGGTGGTGGGGTGAATCAATCTATGAATTATGAGCAAAATTGTCTAAAAAGGCCTCAAATTACATGCAAATTAGCCAAAAATAGTGTCAAATTTTAAAAATTACTATTTCCCTAACCCCACCACTTATCCCAATTCTGTAAACAAAATCTATGATTTTACAAGATTTTGAGCATAGGAAAATTTTTAAATTGGTATGCTGTTACCATTTCTGCATCAAAATCTCTCTGACTCATAGCTTGCTGTACTGTTTCAACTGTCCCCATTGACTGCTGTACAAAGGTACAGGCAATACTGTACACACAGTGTACACACAGCCAACTGCACAGCCATCTGATTCGTTGTAGCCAGCAACACCCTCAATCCAGACATACACGTGCAAGTTCATGATTGTTAAGACAGGGAAGAACGTAAACAATGTCAGGATGCCTTGGAAGGTTATATTCAGGACACAAGAACTATTTATAGGGTGTTTTGTGTGTGTGGTAGTAAGGATTTCTGTAAAATTTCAAGGGGACAATCTTGCTTTGATCTTGCTTTGGTCATAGCTCGCTCATAATAAGTCAGAATGGGACAAATGAGGTATCATTGAAGAAAGAATTGAATGGAAAATGTCACAAATTCCCAAAAAATCATAATTCCCCTCTTGAACCAATTAAAAAATAGAGAAAATAAAAAGAAAAAACAAAGAAATACATAAAAAATGACGTCATCCGCATAAATTTGCATATTAATGACATATTAATGACGTCATCGAAAACTACATACTCTAACCTTTCATTTGATATTGAGGTCTCTGTACAAAATATTCTTCTAAGTAAGTGAAATCATATGCCTAACCTAACCAAATAATTTCCAAATAATTTCCTCATTTATGTAAAAGGGTTAAAGGAGTGCACAGACTGGTCCGTGTTTGATGATCAAAGCATACACGACACCACAATAACTGTTACAGAATATATAAAGTTCCGTGTTGACATGATGATCCCTTAGAGATCATTGCGTATTTTCCCAAATACTAAATCGTGGGTATCTAAAAAGTTAAAATCCTTAGTGTATGAAAGAAAGCTGCGTTCTCAAGTGGAGATCAGGATCTTGTTAAAGAAAATCAACGGGAGATAAAAAAATGGAAGTGAAGAGATGTAAAAAAGAGCCCGGAAAGGAGTTGGAAGATAGAATTGAGGAGGATAATTACAAAGCAGCTTGGCAAGTGATTCAGAGTTTAACTGGTTATTAAAGGAAAAGTAGAGGGGGAACAATTAGAAATGGACAAAAACTGGTTAATGCTCTGAATGAGTTTTATTGTAGGTTCGATGTTAAAAGTGACGAATTGGCTAATACAGAAATTGAAAACAAATTGCGTACCACAACTACATGTGCCAACACTGCTGACAGAGTTGTTGTAAATGAATCTGATGTGAGGAAGCATTTTGCTAATGTTAAGAGAGGTAAGGTGACAGGCCCAGACGGTCTCACCAATATGTTAATTAAAACTTGTAGCTCTCAGTTAGCGCCAGTGTTTACACCTATCTTCCAAATAACACCTGACGAGGGAGTTATTCCAGAGATATGGAAAACCTCAATCATAACGCCGGTTCCTAAAACAAAAGTGGTTTCAGTCTTGAATGGTTACCGTCCAATATCACTCACATCAAATGTCATGGAATGTCTATAAAGGTGGTCCTTAAACTCCTTGCTGAAAAGGGTGTTAGTATGGACAAAAATCAATTTGCCTTTCAAAGCAAAAGGGGGTTAGATGACGCCATACTTGTTTACTTACATGAGGTTTTGAAGCATTTAGATCAACTTAAAACATATGTGAGGTCAATCTTTATAGACTTTTCTAGTGCTTTCAACACTATTAAACCAAGTATACTGGTACAAAACTGTTAAATATGCATGTCAACAATAACATCGTACTCTGGGTCCTGAACTATCTGTGCTGTAGACCTCAGATGGAAAGAATAGGAGACTTCAAATCTGATCAGTGTGTCATTAGTACGGGAGCCCCCAAAGTTGTGTCCTCTATCCAGAATTGTTTTGTTTGTACACAAATTATCAAATGATCAATGCAACATTATCAAATATGCTGATGATACCTTCCTGACTGGTCTTATTCATGGTAAAGATGGTTCTGCCTATAATAATGAAGTACAACATTTTGTCGGCTGGTGTGAAAAATAGTCTGGTGTAGATAATACTAAAGAACTTGTGTTTGATTTTAGTAAAGGTAACAACACGCATGATCATGTTTTCATTCATACTTAGTAGAAATCCTCAACTCCTATTGGTTCATTGCGGTCAGGTGACCGTGCGTTATCCTAGGATAACCGCACGGTTAATAAAGAACACTAATCACCGGCGGATGAATACAATAATACCGTACTATACTGTACTAATTAGATCACCTGCATATT
>WURT03071903.1:0-13401 GCA_009936505.3 Holothuria glaberrima
TATAACAGCTATATTCGTTTTCGAGAAAATCGGAAAGATTTGTCTTACCGGCCGGGACGCTCAGTTTTCCTTTCAAAGAACGGGACAATCCCGATTAATCGGGACGGATGGTAACCCTATATATATACAAATATATATATATATATATATATATATATATGCCCTTGAAATAAAATTTGCGTCAATTATTTACGTATGTTAAGGACTAAATAAATCGGCATCTTTGCATACTAACCATGATCGACTAACGGCCATTCGATTTCTTTATGACGCAGCAGGTTTGAGGGTTGTGAATACGGATTACAAAAGCTGCTAAGAGGGACTTCGTAATAATCTAAGGCACGTTCTGTCCTTCTTGAATTAATAATTAGACAAATAGTGGACATGAAGGATGCGCGCGAATCTCGCCGAAAAATGGACTTTTAAAGACCATTTGGTAATGTTTCTAGGAACTGCATCTACAGAAGGAGTCGGAAAGCGAACTCCCTTGGCAATGATTGGAATACAAAATGTACGCATCCTTAAGGTTATAGGAAACTCGAACGCCTCCAACTTAATGAGTTTAGTATGTGAAAAACTAGCGCATACTGAACCGACCCGACTGCTACGTGACAGTAAAACACAGTCACATGGCAGACTGGTCGGTTAGGTGTGTGCTAAATTTTGTTCTCAACCTCACTGTCCGATTGCAATCAGACAGTCTTCTTCGACTTCATCGAAAATACCAGTGTTTGATATTCGGAGTGAAGTCGGGGGAAAAGGGAGGGTCGTCGCGGTTTAGTAAATTCCCTGGCAGTGTTCAGCTGTCATTTAACCAAAGGCAACTCATCTTGTAATAAAGAAGCCTTTGTAAAACAGACGACAGCTCTGTGTTCTCGACAATTCTTTAGCCCCAAATAAAATATTTTTTTCTAACAAAGTCAGGAAACTGCAAAAGAAAGAGGAAATTTTTCCCCGACATCTAGCAAAATTTCCCGACGGACGACACTTTGAAAATTTCTGGTGGTGTAGCACACCCCACACCCCCGGTAGTAACGCCCCTGCCTCTGGCTACATAGCTGCTGGCAAAAGTTCCTACAACTATTTAAGGTTTATCAATTCTAAGCATAGAGACACAAACGTCTTGTAAAAATGAGTTAAACTTTCTCCACTGGTTTTCCAGAATTCATTCAATTCAGAAATAATGTTTGAAGCAACGTAACAGCAATGGTCAGATGGTGTAAAAATGAGCAGGTTTGTTACATGGGAAAGTTTCATGATCTGCCTGACAATGGTCTCCAGACAAGTTTGTTTCAAATATCCTCATTATAACTAAAAGATTGCCTACCTAAACATTAACCAATGAAAAGACGGGTATTAAATTATAATCGAATACTCAGTAATGCAATGTTACCAAAAGTTATTTGATTGGTTAAAAGTTATGAAGTGCCACCTCACCAGATTGACCAAAACTGCTGACCTCTTACTTCCCACCATATTTTGACAAATGACCATAAGCTAACAATTCATTATCTTTGCACTGAAAAAATAGAATTCTGCTGACAGTCATTGGTTGGACCTGTCAGAGAGTGGCCCTCAAAATTCAATGAAAGTAATAGTTTTCTAAGAACACACAGATATGACTAATTACCGTACTCCACAAGGGGTTAAAATTGTGGGAAATTGTAGTTTGGTAGCAAATCTAGGCACGTATTATTCCCAAAAAACAGACAAAATTACTTTGGAGATATAAACAAAACTTTTTTACCCAATTACAGGGCGTTCTGAATGCCATACAGACAACGAGAGCTTCTTTACACCTATGAAACGTCGATTATTACAATAATTTGACAGAACTGGGATTCCTTAAAATAGGCCACTGATGTGGACAACGAACGGGCTTGAGTGCTGTACCGCTTCCGTTAACGCTCGAGTTATTCTTTTAAATAACTCACACGATAGGTAAATGGTAGCTTTTTGTTGCCAAATCTCATTGTGTGAAACGACGCAGAATCGTTAGTACATAGTACTTTGCATGGGAATGTTTTTGCAAGTTTCAACTTGATGTCCTTTAGGTTAGTTCGCAAGTTTGATTCGCGATTGATATAGCCTGGCTACATGTTGTCTCATTGGTCTCCCGCCTTTGAAGACTTACACCACCATGGATACCTGTCGACTTTCTCGTGAAAAAATTATGTCTTCCAAGCTGCTGCAGTTTTACATTTTCATATTTGTGGTATTAGCAGCCATGCTTTCGGAGGCAAACCGCTGCCCACTCTCTGGTGAGAAATTTGATTTTGATCTATTTCTGAAAAGTTTTGGTTATTTCCTTGGACTAAAGTGAGGCACTTGTGCACTGTCAACAACGTGACACAATTTTTTGTTACCATGCTGTACACAAGTTTAAATTGTTAAGTTACATGTTTAGTAATTAAAGACTACTTCAGGGACGGCGCAGGATTTGTTCAATGGAGGGGGCAGACTGCCGGACTTCCCGACGTGACCCTGAGCCCCGACAGCCCCCATACCATCAAGGGGTTGGTGAGGGGGATTTGGAGAAATCCTGTGTACTGTACCTATTCCATGCCATTGCAGAACATATATTGCATAATATTTGTATATAATAGAGGAAATTAGTTCGGCTCTGATTTAATGTTTTTCCCGGAATCTAGACTGTGAAATTGTAAAGCGGGCAAAGCGCGTGAACATTTTTTGGGTAAGCCTACTCTAAAAAGAATCTGTACCTTTCTAAAGCTTATATAGATCAATTGTCCGGGCAGTTTGGCCCTATCGGGCATAACTTACATTTTACTTTCCTCCTCGGATCACTATAGCTGTACCACACGAGAGACAGAAGAGAAATTAACTAGGTTTAGCAAGATGAGATGAAATTCTTGACATTAACATTAATCCATGTATTCTACTAATTAAATTACTTGAAAAGGTGGAAAGGGTCTTTGCAATATTTAGCTATAAGTAACAGAACTGAGGAAGAAAATGTTGGATTTTATGGCAGAAATGACCCTTTTGAAATCCAAAATAAGGAATCCGACCATGTTTGTGGCCACAGAGTTGGTGGTGAGAGGAGGATATAAAGGGGCCTAACTATCACATGTCATTTCAGGGCATATTTTGCATAATATTATTTAATAATTCAAGAGCCTAGTTACGCAATGATATACTTTGAGTCTGAAGTGTGAAATTGCAAAGCGCGCGAATTTTATTACAGAATGTTTATAGGAACTATGTAAAGTGTTTAGATATACTTACAAAGTGAGAGCAGAAAAGTATTTCGAAAATATGTTTTATTCCTAAAAAGAGCACAGACATATATAGGTGAATATTTATTTTGTGGATTTGTATGTGTGCATGAAGAGAAATACTACGTTTAAAATTCAGAAAAATTTCGTGCATTTCAAACCATGACTTATAGATATAAAATCAGGCCCGTAGCCAGACAATGTACCGAATCGGAAGGAGGGGGCGAAAGTATTTTTTGGGGGTGACATATGCTAAAATCAGTGGTTAATGGTTTTTTCTAGGGGGCGAAAACTCAAGTTTCTGGGGGCGCCCCTTGGCTTGTTAATTGGCTACTGGCCTGTAAAGGGCCCTAGGTAATTAAAGGTAAGGTGGCTGGGTAATTTCATTTTAAAGAAGTAATACTTTCTCAGATAGGAAGAAAAGCTGTTGCCATAGTCTAATGGTGAGATTGAATAGTTTAATATTTATGAGAGGTTATTTCTGTGGGTACAGTGAGTTCTGTTGCAACTTTCAACTGTGTTCCATGAAACTGATGAAATTAATATACAATATTTATCTTGAATATTAAAACATATAAAATTAGGGCAAGATGTCTTACTCCACAACTACCAGCCCCTTTAACTACCGACAGTAATATCACCAGCTAAATATGTTCGCAATCAAAGAAAACAGTTAGTGTGAGCAGGGTGCGGCTGACATTAAATGTTAACTTTGTAAGCCCGCTTTCAAGTATTCACAGTGAACGCAAAGTATGCGTCTTTTCTGGATACGACTTAAGATAGTAGGACCGGCACATGATCTGTCTCGTGACCTGGAAACTCACCCTCGGACAATTTTCGCCATGCAATTTTCGCGTACAACTACCTCGGAAACTGTTCAACAGGACAATTGTTCTCGTACAATGCCCATCTCGGACGATTTCCACTCATGATAATTACCCACTCAGACAATTTCCACCGCCAAGAAATTTGGAATTGTACTACTAGGGGAACTGCCAACTAAGGGATAATTGTCTCGGGGCAGTTGTGCGAAAACTGACCTGTCACAGCCACTTTACTTTAAAATTGTGAGTTGAACGGTTCAGCAAGTGTGTATGCGAAAATAACTACTATCAAAATTCTAGACTAGGTGATGTCTTTCCGTTATCAACTAAGAGGATTTGAGACATTGTCCTCAGGCATAATCATTGCTTCTCTTTTATGAAAATCGAATATGGGGTTCTTTGGTAGACTCTCTCAATTAAGTCAAAACCTGCTCATCATAGGTACGATAGTCTCCGGGAGCTTCAAGGAGGGGGGGGGACTTCAGATAAGGAATCGATACATTTATCACCCTTGAACATTACAGAGGGGGCTTTCTCCGGGTCTAGAATTTTGCAAGGAGAAAGTATTGACACTCCGAAGCCCCCCTGACTTTACCAATGGGGGAATTATAGGTTATGAATGAACAAGTAGTGAAAATATTAGCATCACAAAGCCGAATTGCTGGACAATTTGCCAGACTGCCAAGTAGTTTCACTCTATGTGTGACCATATGACGATTAATCTTGATCTTTATGTGAACCAAAATATCACACTTAATACACAAACGTATTTAACATTTATCAGATTTGCCAGCCTGTGATTTGTGTGACTGCATCGATGGCGGTGTAATTGTTAACTGTAGTAAGAAAAACTTGTCATCTTTGCCTGAATCTCTACCACCCAATGCCAGAATTGTGTAAGTTATTTCCAATATTCAAACACCAAAACAAAAAATTGAACTGAATTCTTCGTGTTCATCTACTACGTATGTCAGGACCTGATTATGACTCAGTTGCAAGAGATGCAATGGGGGAGTTACCTATTGCAAAGGACGTACATGTAATAAGAAAAAATGACACTGATAGTGGTTATGATAATTAAAATCATTATAATGATAATGATAGTGATCATAGTGATAATGATGATTATTATTAAAATGATCATTATAATGGTATTAATAATGATTGTGATAATGATAAAGATAACATAACTATGAACTCAATGAATAATGATGAAAATAGCAATAGGTATACTAATGTTGACATTGATATCTCGTATGAAGGCATAAATTGAGTTTTGACTTTATTTTGTGAAATGACATTTGCGGGGTTTTCTTTTCTTCAGACCTCAGAAATGCTTTCCAAGTTTATAATGCTTTAAGTCAAATGTAAATTAAAATGCATAGGCTATCTAAATTAGTGAAACGGCTAAAACTGGCATAGCTCAGAGAAGACTTATAAGTTAAATCTAGTTACAGCTGTCTATTGTTTTGATACTTGATAGGAAAATTTAAATTTTAGATCAAAGATATGAGCCAGATGAATCTTTCCTGGTCAGCCTATCGGAACTGATAGGTGGCTTTGTATGGACGTCACTAAGAGATATAACAAATCACAAGAATAACCACGTTCTTTGTCTTGTCTTTCAGAGACTTTCAGCAAAACGAGATTAAATGCGTTCCAACTGAATATTTCTTCTTTACAAACCTAATATCTCTGTAAGTATGTGTCTAAGTAATAAGATAACTTTTCAACACAAACCAATCAAGGCATTATCTCATATATTCCTGCATTGCATTCACGTACCTTGAAGAGTTAGACTGTAATATAAGCAGACTTTCCTTTTTCTGACACATCACTAGTCATGCAGCCATGTCGATTCCATAACCAGGCTCTCTAACACAAAGAGTCGATTTTTCATTCGAGTATAACTACGCGTAAATTTTGTAACACCGCAGTAAACCAGATTGACTCTCACAACGGCTTTCAGGCATGAATGAGATTTCCCTAGCAACAGTAGTCAAAAACAGAACAAACACAAAACCCAAAATTCCAGTTATAGAAATGTTGAAAAAATGTCTCTTACCTTTAAAACAGAAAAATTTACACAAATAATGATAAGATCAAATAAATTTAACTAATAGTCACTTAAAAACACTGCTCTATGTCAGTTGTCTACTAGCATTTCCGCAGACCTCTTTTACATACTTCCTAATGAAATGATGAAGTTTAAAAAGCCTTAAGACTATCAGATTAAATCTTTGTTGTACTGAAACCTTCCATCTCCATATGTACATTAAGTGCAGAGGTTATAGCACCAGAATGGTCTGAAATCTCCCCCCCCCCACACACACACACATTCTATTACTCAGTTACTATGCTATTCCACTCTAGTTTCTTCAGACGCTGTCTACATCCATCCTAATGCTGACCTACATAAAACATAAAACTTTAACAAGCAGAGCCTCAAGCAGAAGTCACAGCTCACCTAAGATTAACACTACATTTTACCCTTGTTATGCCAAGAAAATTGTTTAAGTCATGTGTTTTGATTTATTCAATATTCCTACAGACATCCAGCCTCAACTCCACACACCCTTTACTCATAACTGCCTATGCAATTAACAACTTACAAACATAACCTAGTGAAATGTTCAACATCCATATTACAGTAGGTTTCCTCAAAAACAACAATTCTTATATTGGAGTTGGCTTGGTGGTTGAGTGTACTGCCTTGCACACTAGAGGTCCCCGGATAAAATCCCGGTGCATCCACTTGGAAATTTTCTGGGGACCAAAATTTACTTGTTTAGCATAGCTATTCACAGTGATGTTGAGGGGGTTTAAATTGGCGAATTTTAATTGGGTATCTGTTTGTCCGTTTCAGGAAGTTTTCCGTTTCAGGAAATTGTCCGACTCGGGAAGTTGTGAGCTTTGCTCGGTTCAGCTGTTGAGCAGTGGTGCCGAGCGAGGAACCTCTACCCTTCCCAGCCTTTGGGAAAGTGGCTAAAGACTGGGGATACACTCATGTCCGTCGGATGGGGACGTTAAATGGCGGTCCCAGGAGCAGGAAGGGGGGATTAGTACACCCCTGCCTCGTTAACCTCTGAGCACTAGTCGAAAAGAGATGGCGAATCTCGCCGGTGTTCATCCACGATCATTCTGGTATAGGGTCGTTAATGAGCTAATTGGCTTTCTGACCCTCAAACGTTAAACTTAAACTTATATATCTAAACCAAAGGATGGTTTACACAAGATCAGGTACTAATAAATTGTTGATGAGTGCTTAATATATTCCAGTCTGAAAGCAAATTTAGCTAAAAGATACTCTCTTGTATTGTCCAAACAGTATTTTTAGAGTTATATGAGTACCTGTGGGATCGGTGCCACTTCACAGTAGTTAGTTAATGCTAGGAGTATGTCACATCAACTGGAAGGTAGTCACCAATCTTAAGAGGGTTTTTTTTTTGCTTCTTTCACTGCTTCATACTATACTGTATTTCACGAATTGAAAGCATTACATCTTCACATCTTCACAATTCAACTAGCGCAGCAGCACTACAGTCACTCAACCCCTTTGATGTTATGGCCTGTCCAGTTTAAAATTAATTTTGAACACAATTGTAGTTCAGTTGAACACAAACTCATGTGGGGCTGCCCCGCATGTGTAACAATGTTGACATAGCTATTAATTTTTGCAGCTGGACTATGTTAGAGATAAACATTAGCTGAGAAGTCCTTCCCCCTACATAACACTACCTATAGGGGGACAGAGATAAAAATCAAAAGTAGACTCCATAAATGTCATAGGCGTAGGAAGCTGTTCAAGCCTGGGGGGCTGAACCTTGTTTCGGATTGCCGTCCTGGGTGAAGGAATCTAAGGGGGAGGGATATCCTCCTCCCCTTTGGAAAATTTTTGGATATTTGAGGGTCCTTAGATGCAATTTGGTGCATCGTTTTGGACAAATTTAAAGATAAGTTATTGCAAATTTTGGACATTTCTTAGCCCTTACGAAAGTTTTGTGATATTTGAGGGTCCTTAGATGCAATTTGGTGCATCATTTTGGACAAATTTTAAAGTAAACTACTGCAAATGTTTTTATTTTTTTTCGCCCTTTGGAAAATATTTTAATATTTGTGGGTCCTAAGATGCAATTTTTTTTGACAAATATTAAGTTAAATTACTGTACGTTTTTGACATTCCTTAGCCCTTTGGAAAAATTTTTGATATTTTTTTGATATTTTTTTTAATTTAAGATCTGGTACATCATTTTGGACAAATTTTCAAGGTAAATTACTGCAAATGTTTGACATTTCTTACAGAAGATACGAATAAGGGGTTTTCGTGCTTGGAAAGTGAGGGGGGCTGAAGCACACTTCCCCCCACAAATTTCCTGGGGGCTGACCCCGGGCCACCCGCTTCCTACGCCCTTGATAAATGTCACCTGTTTGTGCAGGGCAGTCACGGAGGTATATCCAGAGAAAGAAGCATTCTGCCAGATACCTTCCCCCAATATTCCTCCCTTAACCCATGCAAAACAATATAAAACTGCAGCCTATTCAAAAGGAGTTTACTGTTATAGTCCCTGTTGTGCTATTGGATTTAATCTTGCATAATTTGCCAGTCCATCTTATCTAACATGTCCCCCCTGAAAAAAATCACAAAAATGTTTCTAGTTATGTTTATAGTGTTGTATGCACATACACGATTGCTTCCTGATACCCTTCAATACTACCTAGACTATCGCAAGTTGTGAAGATGCTGATAAGGAACTGAGCATATTAAACTAATATCTTTTTGTGGTACAGCTGCAGGTATTAGGATTCTCTTACTCTCTTACCTACAGTACAGTAGGACTACTGTCATAATTACAGTAGGCTATATCAAGGTGAATAAAGCCCTACTACATATGGGGTGCTGTTGCGTTTGGGTAGATTATGAAATTAAAAAAAAATGATGAAGAAAAAGGCTGGACTTGATGGACTCCACTTCAAGTCCAGGCCAAAGTCCGAGTCCAGAGAGCCCAAGTCCAAGTCAAAGTCCGAGTCCAAAAAAGTGGACTTAAGTCCGGACTTGAGGTCGAGTCCGCATTCGAGCCCTCCAGCCCTGTCATATGCCCCCAGAATAGAAAATTAAATGGTGAACTAAAGTTATATTTTGTTTTTGAAGCCCCATGGTAGAATGCTGGACATCTCCCCACTAACCCCCACATAAAAAATTCTGACAACGCTTAGTATCTTCAGTTGTTTGTACAGTAGATGCATACAAACAGTCAAGGGCTAGTTTGCAAGTTCTGCTTTAAACTTTAAAAATGGTAGGCTTACAATATATAGCCTATGCCTATAAATTCATGTAACACATCAGTATATCTGCAGCAAAATGTACTAACTGATCAATGTATACTCTAACCATCCACAGTCTCAATAAAAGCCATTAACAAACATGCTGATTAAAAATTGCTATTGTAGTATTATAGTTTTAAATAATGTGATAAGTCTAATCATGGTATAAACTGTACTGTGCTACCTTGAGACATAGAGTATTTTAAAAGAGTAAAAATTTACACCTCTATGCAGCATTGAATTAGAAGTGGATCTTGCAGATAGCCTTGTATTTGTGCACTTAAAATGCGTTATTGTTTAACACACTAAATCACATTAATTGATATTTCTGTAATTACTGGGTCTGCCTAAGGCAAGTAATAGGCTGAAGAAAACCCATCCTCAGCCCACACAATAGGAGTGCTTTGTAATGCAATTCAGTGACATGCACCGTCTTGACCCCAACAACTTGAAAAACAAATACGGAATAATGAAAAAATGAAGCTAAGGATTTCAGGCCTTGAATTTTTAGGCGTGCACGTGCAATCGAAAACCATCACTCCCCTCAAAACACTGTGAGAAGTGGACAGCCTATATATATATATACATATATATATACATATATACAGCCCATACAAAACACCCCAGGAACATTCCCTTGTAATCGCAGTAGATGCAACACATGCCCAATGGTTGGCAAAAATACCCTCATCTACATTTTGGGTCCCAACGGTAACAGATTTACTGTTAACCAACACTTCACCTGTACTTCCACTAATGTGGTTTACAATTTAGTTTGTGGACGTTGTAACTGTCTGTATGTGGGAGAGATCAAACGTCGCCTCGCTGACCGAGTAACTGCACACCTTAGGTCCATAAAACAAAACCTTCAAGGTTATCCGGTAGCTCGATAAACGACCTGGCAGTTACCGCGGCCATAATTTGCAGAGGTTCCGACCGTGATCGCCTGACTTCCGAAAACCGGCTGATCATGAAGTTCGGAACCCTCTCACCACATGGTCTTAACATCAGAATTGACCTTTTTGAACTTGCACCCTTTTAAACTTACTTTTTAACAGTTTCACTCAGCTCTCGTATCGCTGTTTTACCACCGTGTCATTTTTCAATTTTTACAACAGATCTGTTTGTGTCATTTTTTTCAATTTTTACAACCAATCTGTTCGTGCCCTTTATCAATGTGTCCTTTTTCTACTCCTATTTCATTGTTGTTCAGTTGCATGTTTTAGCCACCTGACGAAGGGTTTATACCCGAAACGTGAATTTTTCCGCAAACTTTCATCACTTATTACAACCTTTATCAACCTATATATATATATATATACTATATATATTCAGTTTTGTATATTTCATCTTACATTTAAAAAAATTACCAAATACCAGAAGAGATGTAAGCTGTTTTTCCACTGGCTATGCAGTCACTTATTCAGTTATCAGATGCCTTATTCATAGCCAAAGAATAGTGGTATAAGAAGCATCTAGTCAGAAACATAGGCCTACCTGTAGGTGAGTTATTTTCGAATGACAACTTTGCCTAGAATCCATCACTTTACCTTTTCAGAAACAGAATTTCATATGCGGTACTCTGCAATTACTACCATTTAAATACACTGAGAAAATCAAATAACTTATCCGAATAGGATGTGTCTCTGCCTTCCTCTTCAATGCCCTCTGCACGTTACACTTAGTAGTGAAGTATGTATCGCATGTCCGTAGCTGCTACTGTCTCACAGCATGAATGAAGTGCCTGACTTTTTCCAGCAAACTTAGAAGAAGGGACAATGAACCCTCAAAAGTAAATTACAAACATCTAATTGTTTTCTATTTTACGTACATAATCTTGTCAAGTAGAAGAGTCAGTAACTGTGCTATTGCGGGTATATACTCATAATTCCGTAATTTTTACATTCCATCAACGTCATGCTTTGCTCTAGTTGATCCGCTATTGGTTGCCTGACAACTAATTATTGCGCAATGTTATGGCACGTTCTTGAACAGCTACGTTTAAAAATTTTGGCGGATATTTCACTGAGTATCTACAAAATGTACAACTTTTGCGCGTGGGAACGTGTAATTTTATCTTAATTATATACGAATTTTGAGCAACTTTCCAAGTACTTCATTGAGAGGGACTAAGAAACAAGCAAATTTTTAGCTTCGGCCCACCGTCTTAAATGTTATAATGCAAGATTAACTGCACGCAAGATTCGTTCATGTGCATGTATTGCAGTTACTCAGTGTATCTTTACGAACTGCGTAAGTTGTTTTCCTGAATAACACTTAAGAAAGTTCTTACGCAGCTTGTAAGTATTTTGGCTTACGCAAAAACTTAACGCAAATGTTAGTGAATCCCGCCCAAGGATTCAGCATTTGCTGTTGTATGTTGCATTGATACGCGCTTACCTCCATCGGGGATGCACTTTCTGTTCTGTGACGTCATATGCATAAGGTCTGTTATAGGGAGGTCACATTGAAACTTGAATAATCAAGACTATTTAGATGCCAACTGGTGCAGCATATTGAAAACTTTTTTAATTATTAAGAATCTGTTGGGATGATAGTAGAGGGTGGGTTCCGTAAGACTCCCTAGACCACCCCCTGGTTAGAGACCTGCACCTTATTTCATAGCCACCTGTCATTATTACTTTGTAAAAAATAGTATTGCTTTGTACAAAATAGTACTGCTGCACTATCGATTATTTCAACTTTGTCCTTCGGGTGCCTTAAAACCTTTTCCGTATAAAATCTTCCCATAATTCCTTCTGTCCTTGTCAAGAAAGTGTTTTTCACATGACGTCAGCAAGTTCCACCTGCCATGATGGCGGCTCATGCACAGATGTTAACGCGTGCGTATGCGTGCGCACAGCAACTGGCCATACCCCCAAATACAGTTGTAAGTGCAATGAACACTTTACTGTCAAATGTCTAACTAACAGAGATTCGGTTACGGTAAGCCGTTCTTCTACATTTTATTCTATATTTGATGGTACCGACAACTATTTGGTGATATTAGCAAATTACAGGGTACGGTATAGAAACTTGCTCTATGGCAAGTGCTGTACACGGCAGTAAGGCAAGCAACAGTACTGCTGACGTCAAATGAAATACCTACCTCTGCAGGGCCATTTCCGCCTATAATAATGAATGGTAATGTTACATTGCTTCGTGTCCATATTGTTAAACTTAGGCTTGAGAAGTGAAAAGGGGGGGGGGTACGGGGTTGACTATCTGACGTTACCAAGTCGGTTTGAACTGTTATGTTTTTTAGGGCAAAATGTCTGATCATATTATACATGTTATAAGCAAAAGCTTTTTCACTCTTTTGGAGGACTAAGAGTCGTGTGAAAGGATCTAGGAATCTTGCTCTATGGCATGTGCTGTCCGTGGCAATAAGGTAAACAACAGTGCTGACGCCTTGTGCAGTACCTCTTTTGGGTGATTCCACCTATAACAATACATAACATTGTGGTTAGTGTTCATGGTGTCAAATTTCTGTTTGACACTAAAGTTTTTTGGAGCAGACAAAGTTAACAGAAAAGGCAAACAAAAGGAACAAAAAAGTGTTCATGGGAACAGTTCTTAGTTAGCCCAGGGAGTTGCTATTTGACAAATAGGAACTCCCTGGTTATACTGCGTCAGTCATGAAAAGTGGATATTGTGTGGTAGTAGGCCTATAAGAATATGTGTGGAAGTATAGGAATAATATTTACATATATGCCACGTTTCCCCACAATCTCCTGCCACCAGTCTGAAGCTAGCACAGGATTCAGCACAGAATTCGCCAAGGATTCAGACATCAGCACAGGATTCAGCACAGGATTCGCCTGACATTCAGCATATGCTTCAGAACCCAGCATAGGATTCGCCTAGGGTTCAGACATCAACACAGGATTCAGCCTACAGGTAGCGGACCACTAATTCAAGGGGAATCCCTGCGGAGGAGGTTACCCTACGAATTTAACACCCTAGAAAAGCCTTTTTGGGGACAATTTAGACCATGTTACTGAAGAGATGTGTTC